>WFMF01000130.1:253785-347087 GCA_011033025.1 Beroe forskalii
GGTTACCTGAAATGATATATGGTGTAAATTAAAGATTGTTGTGGTGATGTTTATAGCTATGCTTATAGCATGCTTTTCGAATAACTATGTAGGTAAAGCATAATCAAGACAATTTGTCGGACTTGAACACGTTAAATAATAGCGTTTCTTATTATGAAACAGGCTCTGGCAGCCAATCGCCCAATCTATGCAGCCCTGTCTCTCCGTCGTTATTTGTACCTCAATGTGATTACTCAGTTAAATGAGCATAAATTAATGATAAACAAGCTTTCAAATTTGCTTTTTGGATATCAGACGGTGATCAGACTATTTGAAGGTAGACAAGGTACAACAGCTTCAAATTTTTACAGCATAAGATTGTAACAATATCCAGATCTGTCATGATTCTTCAAACACAAGGAAATATTATTATACAGGATATGATTCGAAAAACATCGGACTTCCTGATCAGAAAACAGATGCATTGTCTCCCACGTCGAGACTGCTTAGAAAATGAAAAACGCTTCTTGATCAACTTGAAGCTCATTTCTCTCTCATATTTTGTCCCGCTTGGCAGTTAAGTCGAGTGTTTCAACAAGCAAAGTACTTATACTTGATATACTTTGAAGTAGAGAGTTTGGGTTAAGGTGGAATCACTATACCTCAGGTCCTCTGCCGTCCTGTCTCTAATTCGTGAGTACCTTTCAGCAGATGAATCGTCCTGCGTTCGAGGACTATCTGTCTCTGAGAACGCGCTGAGTTGCGCGCGCGTCCAGCGTCTCCTACTGCCCTCTGATTGGCCCATGTTACGTCACGCGCTGGTCACGTGCGCGGCAGCTCGAAGAGTCACCAAGCAGTCCGCCAATTTCTAATACGCGGAGTATAACTAACAGTTTTCAGTGATAGGATGTAGCAGGCATGGATCCAAGGGGGCGTGCTGGGGGCATGCGCATGCCCCCAAACGAAAATTTGGAGGCGTGCTCTGGGCGTGCAATTCAAAAAATTTGAAATAAAAATCAACATTAGAATTGAAAATAAAGTCCGAAAATGGACTAGAAAAGTTATGAAAATCAATGATATTATTTGAAAACAAGTTTATGAATGGTACAGGTACAAAAACTAAGATGAAGTTCTTTAATGACAATCAATTTCGTCGTTCTAAGACTTTCTTCAGGTCTCAAATTTGATTGTATAAATCAAATTTGAGACCTTTAAGATGTCGTAGAACGACGAAATTGATTGTCATTAAAAGATTAAAGAACCACATTGTTTAGTTTTGTACCTGTACCATTGAGTCAAAAGAGAATAAACACATCAATTGCAATCATGCGAGTCTTATTCAACGACCCAATCCGTGAAATCAATTCCAAGAAAGAATGAATAGTCTTATTTGTCAAGTATCGATAGCATCAATTATCAATAGTATTCCTCATGGGTATATAGATGGTAAAATTGTGTACGACAACAATGATGTAGATGCTGACATGAAAACAGTGAAAAAATTCTATTGAGGTGACATTCCTTGACGCCCCACACCTCTGGCTTCTGGGGGCTGCCGCCCCCAGACCCCTGCTTTTCTTTCTCTTCATTTTAATTAATATATTTAGTGAAATTGTGTACAACAAAAGGGATGGAGCTGTTGAGATGAAAACAAGGCAAAAACCCTATTGAGGTGACAATTCTTGACACTCCACACCTCTGGCTTCTGGGGGCTGCCACCCCCAGACCCCAGCTGTTCTTTCTTTTGATTTTTAATATATTTAGTGAAATTATGTACGGCAAAAAAGATGGAGCTTTTGAGATAAAAAAAAGTGCAAAGATCATATTGAGGTGACATTTCTTTACACTCCAGACCTCTGGCTTCTGGGGGCTGCCGCCCCCAGACCCCTGCTAGCGCTAATACATACTTGAATTATTTTTACATTCAGAAAACGTCATTTTTGCAAATGAAGCACCGCGAGGGCTTAAATTTGCACACCCCAAAAATTCTGGGCTGGATCCATGTCAATAACTATAAGCAATGAATAATTCCCTGTTCTAGATTAGCTTCACAATGAGAGCCTTTTTAACTTCTAATATATTAGAATAATTACTTTAGCTTATGAAATATCAAAAAAGAAGCAAATTTTGCAAACTGCTTGATTTGCTCACAAAATATAGTCAATTTCTTGAGCGAAGCGAGCGGGCTGCAAAATGGGAAAAATTTCTGGTTCGGGGGAAATTTTTTATTTTTTGGATATGGGTCCATAGGTCCAACATTGCCCATGCGAGGCCTCGGAGCAAAAATGGCGTCCAAAAATCGAAATTTTACCTGGATGAGATGGAGCTCAGCTTTTGATTGCATTCGATTCGTCTCGACGAGCTGATCATTTTAGTGTATTTGTTTGTCAAAATCGGATGAAAAATGGCCAAGTTATGCCCATGCGAAGAGCGTGCACTAAAGTGGCAGTTGGCCTATTTTGGGCCTAAAGATGGCCATTTTGGCCACATTTTTGGAGATATGCGCTTCAAACTTGTTTTGCCCATCAAAATTGATGGGCAAACCAATTTTTAAGTGAATTGGACCTTATTTCCATTTTTCAATGTTTCTCCATGAAATTTTCAGAATCGCTTCGAAACTAAATTTTGCACTTAAGTTACTAAGCGAAATTTTGATTTTGGCCTCCAAAAAATTTTTATGCCCATGAGAGCCAAAATCCCCGGGGATTTTGGCTCTCATGGGCATAAAAATAAATTTTTTGGAGTGAAAACTCAAAATTTTGCTTAGTAACTTAAGTGCAAAATTTAGTTTCGAAGCGATTCTGAAAATTTCATTGAGAAACAATGAAAAATGGAAAAGTTATAACGAAAAGTAGAAAGTCAATTTGGGCAAAAGCGTTATCTGAGATATCGTTATCAGCGATTTAGTGGATTTTTGAAGGTTTTTATGGGCTAAAATGGCCAAATGAAGTCCAATTCACTTAAAAATTGGTTTGCCCATCAATTTTGACCTAAATGATGGGCAAAACAAGTTTGAAGCTCATATCTCCAAAAATGTGGCCAAAATGGCCATCTTTAGGCCCAAAATAGGCCAACTGCCACTTTGGCGTGCGCGCTTCACATGGCATAACTTGGCCATTTTTCATCCGATTTTGACAAACAAATACACTAAAATGATCAGCTCGTCGAGACGAATCGAATGCAATCAAAAGCTAAGCTCTATCTCCATCGGGTAAAATTTCGATTTTTGGACGCCATTTTTGCTCCGAGGCCTCACATGGGCAATGTTGGACCTATGGACTCAAGACTACCGTCAAAATGTTGGTACACGCCCTGGCCATCCTGGCCAACTCCTATCTCAAATTCGTGTTTTCCAAAATGTGAGGGGTGAACCCCCCCCCCCTTAAAACTTTAAAAGATAGTCACTTATTAACCGCGTACCCGGGCGTCCAGGACCTGCGAAGACAGCTCAGTACCTGGACACGGAGTTGACCCAGTATGGGGAGGAGCTGATGGGGCTGCACCCCTTTGTCCTCATTGTGGATAACAGCACCCCCAAACCTGCTGGAACCTGTGTGGACATCTGGTCAATACGCAGTGGCAACATGATACACACCATTCACTTCAAGTCAGAAATCTTCAGTCTGACAGTGAATCAGCAGTAAGTGTGATTACAGGTGTGACTTTTTTTTCGTATGTAAGTTCATAGCATCAGCTGCCATCTCTTTCTGTCATCAGAAAAGACAGCTGATGCTATAAGAGAAGAGAAGAGAAGAGAAGAGAAGAGAAGAGAAGAGAAGAGAAGAGAAGAGAAGAGAAGAGAAGAGAAGAGAAGAGAAGAGAAGAGAAGAGAAGAGAAGAGAAGAGAAGAGAAGAGAAGAGAAGAGAAGAGAAGAGAAGAGAAGAGAAGAGAAGAGAAGAGAAGAGAAGAGAAGAGAAGAGAAGAGAAGAGAAGAGAAGAGAAGAGAAGAGAAGAGAAGAGAAGAGAAGAGAAGAGAAGAGAAGAGAAGAGAAGAGAAGAGAAGAGAAGAGAAGAGAAGAGAAGAGAAGAGAAGAGAAGAGAAGAGAAGAGAAGAGAAGAGAAGAGAAGAGAAGAGAAGAGAAGAGAAGAGAAGAGAAGAGAAGAGAAGAGAAGAGAAGAGAAGAGAAGAGAAGAGAAGAGAAGAGAAGAGAAGAGAAGAGAAGAGAAGAGAAGAGAAGAGAAGAGAAGAGAAGAGAAGAGAAGAGAAGAGAAGAGAAGAGAAGAGAAGAGAAGAGAAGAGAAGAGAAGAGAAGAGAAGAGAAGAGAAGAGAAGAGAAGAGAAGAGAAGAGAAGAGAAGAGAAGAGAAGGGAAGAGAAGAGAAGAGAAGTTTATATCCTTTTCAGTGTCCTAGTCGTGGCCCTGCAAGAGAAGATTGCGGTGTTTGATGCGGTAACATTTGAAACTAAGTTCTGGATATCGCGCTGCTACCCCTGCACGGAAACACAACCCATTGGTTTGGGGTCTAGATGGCTTGCTTACAGCGACAAAGGGGTCAGTTCAATTTCTTCTGTCATTTTATGGTGGCTCAGGTGCGCCACCATAATGTTTTATCATTTAAACGAAATTATTTTTTAATAATATTTAAACATAATTAATTTTCATAATAATTGTTTTCATAGTTTATTATAGTAAGGGCTACAACAACCAATAACCATGGGTGTGAAATAAATTATAATCTAGGTTTGAGGGTTGAATCCGATAGCATATAGGTCAAATATATACCAAAAAAGTCTCAAAAATTTTCGATGGGGACAGGGGAAACCCATTTTTGGCCACGCCCTTTTTGGGCATTGCCCAAAAACTTGAATTAATGATATCTCAGCTTCCGTTTGAGATAAAGTTATGAATGACCACTATAATTGACGTAGAATTGTCAGTTTTGGTAGGGTAGAGCATGGTTTTAATAAGGCTCTATCTCAACCCATTCCCGAGATAATCCCAAATTTGGCCATTTTGACTGTCCATGAGGCCCAATTTGGGCATTTGAGCAGGTTATGAATGGAAGAAAGTCAGAACCATACAGTAACTCGACTAGAAATGATCGGTTTATGGGGGTAGAGCATAGTTTTCAGGCTATTTCAGTCCGTTCCCGAGATAATCCCAATTTGGCCATTTTGGTTGTCCATGAGAGCAACCATGACCCTAACTGGGTTAGGGTTAGGGTTGGAGCCCAGCCCCAACCCTAACCCAGCCAAACACTGAATTTTGGCTGGTTTGGGGTGGTTTCACCTTTGAGTAAATTTTGTGTTCGTTTCGGGTGGGTTCAGGCAATTTCCATAATATTTTGATTAAAAAATTATTGAAAAAACAAAGTTTCAGGTGGGAACGGGTGGGTTCAGGTGGGCTCGGATAGCTTTGGGTGGTTGCAGGTGGGTTTGGCGGTTTTGATGCTAAATCAGGTGGGTTCGGGGTGAGTTCGGATGGGTTTGGTGGGTTCGGGTGGTTCCTGCTTTCAGTATCGACGCCAATTCAGCCAGCTTTACATTCAGGCGTTACAATCACATTTAAGTTACGGTGGCATGTGTGGCACGGGACTACAGTCCTACACGGCTACAATGCTTAATGCTGCGCAAAGTGTCAAGAAGGGTCTTAGCATCGTTGGTATGTTTCAATCTCATGCTAACATATAGAGTAGCTTACGATAATTCATGGACATTGGATATGCACAATGTCAATTAATATATGTCAATAGAATGCAACTTTAATAACTTAACGTGAGCACCTTCTTTTAAATGAATAATATGATATCATTTCTGCTATTTCAGGAGAAACAGTTGGACGACTGACACAACATAACTACCAGTACAGTGAACAGCCAAGCAAGGTAAAACCAAGCAAGGTGAACTATGGCTTTCCAACCCTTAGCACTATTCTTTGGGTACTTTAGATAGTAAATAGGGTGGGGCAATCATGGACAGGGGCTATTCTGGACATCGTGGGGTAATTTTGGAAAGAGGCATCTTTTTATTAGATTCATTGGGTCTAACTGTGATATAATTCTGTTAATTGGGGGGCTTTCATTGCCAGTTGAGGAAATTGGCAGGTCTCCATGGGCAAAACCAATCTGTGGATTGTATTTGCAGTCCCGTGATTCAGACGACAGAGCAGGGATAGTGACTATAGTGGACTGCGTGCTGGCAGACGGTGAAACCAGCCTCACTGACTCCACGGTGTCACGTGCTACCATCGCCCACTTCACCGCTCACACCAACTCTCAGATATCTGCCATATCCTTCGATAGAAGGTAGGTATTATTATTCAGGTAAAAATGTGAACCATGTATATCTAAACATCCTAAGAAGTGGTAAGGCTCCTAATGTATCTCATGTTGGAGTTTCATTTGGTTTAATATGTAACCCACAGCAGTCCTGTGACAGAACCCACAGCAGTTCTGTGACAGAATCCACTGCAGTTCTGTGACAGAGCCCACTGCAGTTCTGTGACAACCCACAGCAGTTCTGTGACAGAGCCCACAGCAGTTCTGTGACAATCCACAGCAGTTCTGTGACAGAACCCACAGCAGTTCTGTGACAGAGCCCACAGCAGTTCTGTGACAGAACCCACTGCAGTTCTGTGACAGAACCCACAGCAGTTCTGTGACAGAGCCCACAGCAGTTCTGTGACAGAGCCCACAGTATTTCTGTGACAGAGCCCACATATTAGGAATAGTTTAATAGTATCATGAACTGTGCTAATTGTGATATTGCTTTTCATTTTATATTTGAAAAACAAAACAAACTATCGCTGTTCATTGCGTACAAATTTGGAGAAAGTCCTACTGTGTCACAGAGTAGATGTTCTAGCAGAATTGTCATGGAATTGTCATGATCTACATGGGGGTTCCTCTTCATTATTGTCATGGATTTCCCAGTAATCCGTGAATTAAAGTATCCTCTTTGTCTCCCTGTGGCATACATTATGTCTGCTTGATATCACATCCTAAGTTTTAGGACGTAATTATCACAGTGTGAAGTGGGTAATAGATCATGCCGAGTCGTCTGCTTGATTGGATGAAACCTTACCCGTATCATGATCTCATTTGCAGATATTCTTGGAAAATAGTTGGAGCTTTTTTGCGTTTCCTACGGCACGCGCCGCATGCTTTGTCGAGGATCAATAGGTACAACTCCTGTAAAATCATGACAATTTTGGGCAAGAACATCTACTGGTGTCACAATATTTCAGAATAGAATCTGTAGGGCGCAATGCAAAAAGGCTGTGTCCCGAAAAAGTGATTTGTTGTGCACCAATCGTCGCGCGATCGTCTGCGCGCGCCCGTTATTTCCTTGTGTGTCGGTCGGCGTTTTAAAGACGCGCAGTAGCGCGCAGCGCAACACTTGGCTTTAAATAGAGTGCGTTTCAGTGGGAGCATGTTGGTAACAGCTGATGTGGTAGGCAAGGATTTCCACGTGTTTGAAGTGAAACCGCACCCCTGGTCCAGCGCAGTGTGCCAGATTCATCACCTCTACGTACTGCATAGAGGCGATACGTCCGCATCGGTAAGTACGTCAACAAACCACTGTAATTGCGTGACGTGATAATACACTTTGAGTTATGTACTTTGAGTACTGTATGCTGTGTACTTTGAGTAATGTACTCTGTGTACTTTAAGTAATGTACTCTGTGTACTTTGAGTAATGTACTCTGTGTACTTTGAGTAATGTACTCTGTGTACTTTGAGTAATGTACTCTGTGTACTTTGAGTAATGTACTCTGTGTACTTTGAGTAATGTACTCTGTGTACTTTGAGTAATGTACTCTGTGTACTTTGAGTAATGTACTCTGTGTACTTTAAGTAATGTACTCTGTGTACTTTGAGTATTGTACTCTGTGTACTTTGAGTAATGTACTCTGTGTACTTTGAGTAATGTACTCTGTGTACTTTGAGTAATGTACTCTGTGTACTTTGAGTAATGTACTCTGTGTACTTTGAGTAATGTACTCTGTGTACTTTGAGTAATGTACTCTGTGTACTTTGAGTAATGTACTCTGTGTACTTTGAGTGTAATATTCTGTGTACTTTGAGTAATGTACTCTGTGTACTTTGAGTAATGTACTCTGTGTACTTTGAGTAATGTACTCTGTGTACTTTGAGTAATGTACTCTGTGTACTTTGAGTAATGTACTCTGTGTACTTTGAGCACGTAATCGTACTTTGAGTAATGTGTACTTTGAGGTACTTTGGAGTAATGTACTCTGTGTACTTTGAGTAATGTACTCTGTGTACTTTGAGTAATGTACCTGTGTACTTTGAGTAATGTACTCTGTGTACTTTGAGTAACATACTCTGTAATTTTGAGTAACACTTTGAGTGTACTTGTAATGTACCTGTGTACTTTGAGTAATGTACTCTGTGTACTTTGAGTAATGTACTCTGTACTTTAAGTAATGTAGCTCTGTACTTTGAGTAATGTACTGTGTACTTTGAGTAATGTACTCTGTGTACTTTGAGTAATGTATTCTGTGTACTTTGAGTAATGTACTCTGTGTACTTTGAGTAATGTACTTGTGTACTTTGAGTAATGTACCTGTGTACTTTGAGTAATGTACTGTACTTTGAGTAATGTACTCTGTGTACTTTGAGTAATGTACTCTGTGTACTTTGAGTAATGTACTCTGTGTACTTTGAGTAATGTACTCTGTGTAATTTTGAGTAATGTACTCTGTGTACTTTAGTACTGTACTTGTGCACTTTGAGTAATGTACTCTGTGTACTTTGAGTAATGTACTCTGTAATTTTGAGTACGTACCTGTGTACTTGAGTAACGTACCCTGTACTGAGTAATGCACCTGTGTACTTTGAGTAATGTCTGTGTACTTTGAGTAATGTACCTGTGTACTTTGGAGTAATGTACCTTGGAGTAACGTTCTGTGCAATTTTGAGCAATGTACTCTGTGTACTTGGGAGAATGCACCTGTGTACTGAGTAATGCACTGTGTACTTTTAAGCACTGCACTTGGGCGGACACCTGTGCACTTGGAGTAACGTACCACTTTGAGTAATGCACCTGTGTACTTTGAGTAATAGTGCACCTGTACTTGAGTAACGTACCCCGTGTACTTTGAGTACGTACCTGTGTAATTTTGAGTAATACCTGTACTTTGATAATGTACCTGTGCACTTTGAGTAATGCACCTGTGTACTTTGAGTAATGTACCTGTGTACTTGAGTGTCGTACCTTGAAAATTTTTAAGTAATGTACTCTGTGTACTTTGAGTAATGTACTCTGTGCACTTGAGTAATGCATCTGTGTACTTGAGTAATGCACTGTGTATTTTGAGCAATGCTCTGGTACTTTGAGTACTGTACTCTGTGCACTTTGAGCACTCTGTGTAATTTGATAATGCACTGTAATTTTGAGTAATGTATACTGTGTACTTTGAGTAATGCACCTGTGCACTTTGAGACTGTACTTTGTGTACTGTGTACTTGAGTAATGTACTCTGTGCTTTGAGCACGTACCTGTGTAATTTGAGTAATGCACCTGTGTACTTTGAGTAATGTACTCCAGTAATGTTCTGGAGTAACGTACCTACCTGTGTACTTTGAGCAGCTCTTTCTGCCCCATTTGATTATGTTTGCTGTAGTTGACTCTGTGTGCCCGGCTCTATCTACTCCATTTGATTTAGCTAATTGCTTGTGAATCTGTGAGCACCGGCTCCTTGTACCCCGTTTGATTATGATTGCTGCTCGTGAGCACCGGCTCTTTTTACTGCATAATGACATATCGTGCAGCCGCGGTGCAATTCATGTTATGTAAACCATCCACGCTGAATCCAATGCGCGGGATATTTTCAGCGCGCGCGATAATTAGTTACGACGCGCATCGACTATTACCATTATGGTGGAGCCTTATTTTGCCTCTTCTCTGAAGAGGCGCGCTTGCGCGCGCAAAATAAGGCTCCGTAACATGGAGTAAGGTGTATGGGTGTTGAGATACACCCAAAGCTGATAGGAAGACTGTCCTCTTATAACTTTATAACCATTAACCTCCTTCCTTCCTGACGACCTGCCCAGTGCCCATCCTCTTTGATCTATCCACTTTGATCAATTGATCGGACTCTCAACGTCACCCAGGGCCAGTCGGAATTATATTTTGCAAGGGAAACGTACCCAAATGTCCATATCAGTGCGAATATAGTAAGTTAACGATCGGCGCTGATCGGCGCTGATCAGCGCTGATCAGCGCCGATGGAGTTTTCTAAGGCTCTTATGCAGGTGTTTTGGTAGGCGCTGATCAGCGCTGATCGGCGCTGATCGGCGGCCAATTTCGCCGATCAGCGCTGATTGATCGCCGATCGGCGCTGATCAGCGCTGATCGGCGCTGATCAGCGCTGATCAGCGCCGACGACCGCCGATGAAATTTTAAATTTTTTCCATCGGCGCTGATCAGCGCCGATCAGCGCTGATCGGCGGTGTCGCTGATCAGCGCTGATCAATCGCTGATCAGCGCCGATCAGCGCCGATCAGCGCTGATCAGCGCCGATCGGCGCTGATCGGCGGTGGGTCGGCGCTGATCAGCGCTGATCGGCGCCGATTGCAAGGTGCCCATCTGCCTAGAAATTTAGGTAAAAGGGTCACAAGAGTTGTGAATTTCGTCCAATGGATCCATTGGATCCCTCATGTCCAATGGACATGTCCAATGGACGTCCATTGGACGTCCATTGGACATCTATTGTCCATTGGATGATGTCCATCCGTAAAAATGTCCAAGGTGTTCACGTTCAATGGATCCATTGGATCCATTTTTGATGTTCAATGGACATGTTCAATGGATCCATTGTGTCCATTGCTCCATTGGATCCAATGGATCCATTGTGTCCATTGAACTCCATTGAGCCATTGGATCCATTGAACATTGTCCCCATTGGATCCATTTTGAAGCCGAGAGTTGATTAGTATACTATTTGGCACGAAGTGTCAGTCACTCAGTCGAGTGCAATGTGTGCAACAGTTCACTTCTGTGGCGTTAGTTTTTAGCGCATAGTACCTACACCAGTGTTATACCAGATAATTGGGGGTTTTAATCTGCACGGAAATGGTACAATAATTTGGTCGTGTCGTGTGGTTCAGATCAAAAAGACGCGCAATACGATGCACTGACGCCGCGCGCACTTACACTTTCCATAGATCTCATGAATTATTTCGCGCATTGAAATCGCGCGTCTTTCACAACCCATCAAAGCTGAATTCTGATTGCCAAATGCCAGGCAGTGTCTAACTTCTATTGTTATTCTGAACGCGCGCCCTTGTTATTCAGTTGATTTTGATACTCTGATAACTGAATTCAACTTTCAAGGCTCAAAAAGTGGCTGTGGACTGCAGTATTTTCTCAGATTTAGTGATAAACATAGACCAGGGGGAGACAGGAGACAATGCAAACCTTCAAATAAATTCATGGTCTCATAATAACTATTAATTTATGATCATTAGCACACCTATTTACACATTTAATTATTATAATAATTGATGTTATTCAAAATAGTTTTTGTGAGCCTATTACAGCAAGAATTTGTCTCCGCGCGCTACATAAAGAATTACAATCAAACATTGCCAAATGTACCAATGATACGCGCGCAGCAATACTCTCCTCAACTCTTTAGCTACATTCTAATCTGAAAAGATATCACAATACTCACAGTGCAACGTAAGGGTTGGTCCTCCCATTGTCCATGACGGGCAGGTCTCTGGCTTCCGACACTTTGAGTTTGATGCACGTCTTTTTCTTGCGTCTGTCATCAGGGGACGGGCAATACATCAAGCTCAGGAGAATAGAACCTCGGAAATGGGAATCTTCCTGAACGGTAATTAGGAGATTAGTGAGATGTATAATAATGGATAGTAATGTATGATTGCATAGATATGTATATTGTATAGTAATGTATAATTGAGAGATGCACAGTGATCTTTATGGCATAGAGATACATAATTGTACGGCAGTAACACAGAAAAGATATAAAAACAGCAGCTTCCCAGAAATATGTACAGTCACGGAACTAATGAAAAGTAGTTGGAGTAAGTTCTTTAGTAGACCATATTATACAGGTACACAGTAAAGTAGTAATTGTAACTAACTATATTGCATAAGTACATAAATTAACGGAGTACAGAAATTTACTAATGTCAGCTACTGTAGAGTCTTATAGAGCTAGCTGCAGTCTACCGGTGTTTTAACTGCTTAGAAGACACAGTAACTACTTGTTCTAATACCAGCTGCCGCCCACAACTTATTCCTTATTACATGAAATTAAGGTATCACTCAATTAATAAGGTGATCGAGTCGAATTTCACCTAAATAAAGTGCTCGTAAATTTTTACCAACCTTATTTTAAATACACCTACCTTTTTAGTAACCTTAATTTTGACAACAATGTGACGTCATACTGGAAAAAAAACTTACTCGATGATTTGATGGTGTTTGCTTATACTTATACTTTAGTTATCCCAGCTGGGATTAACAATGTTATTCAGTGTGTACATGGAAAACAAATCATAGTCAAAATTGTTTAATTATGAGTGGAAGGGTGTTTGCAATTTTCGCAGGTTTGAGAATACCACAGTTTAACTCCACAAAAGCTTACTTGACGATTTTTTCGTGAAATTGTGGCAATTACTAAAGGTCAAACCAAAATTTAACCCACAAAAATTTTCATCGAACACTTTATCATAGGAGCATAAGTGTAAGATTACATAAAATTAAGGTGATGTCCATTAATTTCACCTTAATTAAGTGCTCGGAAATAATATGTAACCTTAGTTACTTGACAACCTTAATTTCATGTAATAAGGTAAATGTGTCATGTTGAGAGTAACGTCATTATCAAGGATTAGCTGATTAGAATGATAATCCGTTATTCCCTATATACAGCGGAGTTTGTAACATGTCACAGGGGAAATAGTGACATCATTATCATAGTGATTTGATGATGTGGGTGGTGTCTGCTGTAATACTATCTTAGTATCACTATAAGATTACCCCTCCAAAGCTTGGATTCAGACGCCTTTGGATTTTTGGATTAATTTCATTCTTTTACCTTTTAAGTTATTACTAACTGTTCACTTAACAACATTAAAATGTCAATCACCTCAATTAACAGGACAAGCAGTAATGAATTTTGGTTTCAGAACCCCTGTGACGAATTCCCCTTAATTCTCACCCTAATATAGAAGTAATGGTGTATCTGAATCTACTCACCAGTTCTTGTAACCGCCACCCTGTATACTGTATAGAAGTTTAGGTTTATCTGGCAGTACTAACCAAATGTTGTAACTGCCACCACATGGGGGTTGCCTTCTCCAGCGAGATGCTGTCCAACTGAACCCTCACTTCCCCCAGGAACATGTTGTGTCCCAGCTGCCTCGTGTCCCAAACAGTCAACCACAGAGTGCTAGAGGCCAGGTCCGCCACTGAGGGCGCTTTATACTGGAATATCTGAAAGAAATCGTTACTGAGGGCGCTTTGTACTGGAATATCTGAAAGAAATCGTTACAGAGGGCGCTTTGTACTGGAATATCTGAAAGAAATCGTTACAGAGGGCGCTTTGTACTGGAATATCTGAGAGAAATCGTTACTGAGGGCGCTTTGTACTGGAATATCTGAGAGAAATCGTTACTGAGGGCGCTTTGTACTGGAATATATGAGAGAAATCGTTACTGAGGAAGCTTTGTACTGGAATATCTGAGGGAAATCGTTACTGAGGGTGCTTTGTACTGGAATATCTGAGAGAAATCGTTACTGAGGGCGCTTTATTCTGGAATATCTGAGAGAAATCGTTACTGAGGGGGCTTTGTACTGGAATATCTGAGGGAAATAGTTACTGAGGGTGCTTTGTACTGGAATATCTGAGAGAAATCGTTACTGAGGGGGCTTTTTACTGGAATATCTGAGGGAAATCGTTACTGAGGGTGCTTTTACTGGAATATCTGAGAGAAATCGTTACTGAGGGCGCTTTGTACTGGAATATCTGAGAGAAATCGTTACTGAGGGCGCTTTGTACTGGAATATCTGAGAGAAATCGTTACAGAGGGCGCTTTGTACTGGAATATCTGAGAGAAATCGTTACTGAGGGCGCTTTGTACTGGAATATCTGAGAGAAATCGTTACAGAGGGCGCTTTGTAATGCTGTAATGGAATATCTGAGGGAAATCGTTACTGAGAATGCTTTGTACTGGAATATCTGAGGGAAATCGTTACTGAGGGTGCTTTGTACTGGAATATCTGAGGGAAATCGTTACTGAGGATGCTTTGTACTGGAATATCTGAGAGAAATCGTTACAGAGGGGGCTTTGTACTGGAATATCTGAGAGAAATCGTTACGGAGGGCGCTTTGTACTGGAATATCTGAGAGAAATCGTTACGGAGGGCGCTTTGTACTGGAATATCTGAGAGAAATCGTTACGGAGGGCGCTTTGTACTGGAATATCTGAGAGAAATCGTTACTGAGGGCGCTTTGTAGTGGAATATCTGAGGGAAATCGTTACTGAGGGCGCTTTGTACTGGAATATCTGAGGGAAATCGTTACTGAGAATGCTTTGTACTGGAATATCTGAAAGATATCGTTACTGAGGCGCTTTGTACTGGAATATCTGAGGGAAATCGTTACTGAGGGCGCTTTGTAGTGGAATATCTGAGAGAAATCGTTACTGTGGCTGCTTTGTACTGGAATATCTAAGGGAAATCGTTACTGAGGGCGCTTTGTACTGGAATATCTGAGGGAAATCGTTACTGAGGGGCTCAGTACTGGAATATCTGAGAGAAATCGTTACTGAGGGCGCTTTGTAGTGGAATATCTGAGAGAAATCGTTACTGTGGCTGCTTTGTACTGGAATATCTAAGGGAAATCGTTACTGAGGGCGCTTTGTACTGGAATATCTGAGAGAAATCGTTACTGAGGGCGCTTTGTACTGGAATATCTGAGGGAAATCGTTACTGAGGGCGCTTTGTACTGGAATATCTGAGAGAAATCGTTACAGAGGGCGCTTTGTACTGGAATATCTGAGGGAAATCGTTACTGAGGGCGCTTTGTAATGCTGTAATGGAATATCTGAGGGAAATCGTTACTGAGAATGCTTTGTACTGGAATATCTGAGGGAAATCGTTACTGAGGGTGCTTTGTACTGGAATATCTGAGGGAAATCGTTACTGAGGGTGCTTTTACTGGAATATCTGAGAAAAATCGTTACTGAGGGCGCTTTGTACTGGAATATCTGAGAGAAATCGTTACTGAGGGCGCTTTGTACTGGAATATCTGAGAGAAATCGTTACAGAGGGCGCTTTGTACTGGAATATCTGAGAGAAATCGTTAATGAGGGCGCTTTGTACTGGAATATCTGAGAGAAATCGTTACAGAGGGCGCTTTGTAATGCTGTAATGGAATATCTGAGGGAAATCGTTACTGAATGCTTTGTACTGGAATATCTGAGGAAATCGTTACTGAGGGTGCTTTTGTACTGGAATATCTGAGGGAATTCGTTACTGAGGATGCTTTGTACTGGAATATCTGAGAGAAATCGTTACAGAGGGGGGCTTTGTACTGGAATATCTGAGAGAAATCGTTACGGAGGGCGCTTTGTACTGGAATATCTGAGAGAAATCGTTACGGAGGGCGCTTTGTACTGGAATATCTGAGAGAAATCGTTACGGAGGGCGCTTTGTACTGGAATATCTGAGAGAAATCGTTACTGAGGGCGCTTTGTAGTGGAATATCTGAGGGAAATCGTTACTGAGGGCGCTTTGTACTGGAATATCTGAGGGAAATCGTTACTGAGAATGCTTTGTACTGGAATATCTGAAAGAAATCGTTACTGAGGGCGCTTTGTACTGGAATATCTGAGGGAAATCGTTACTGAGGGCGCTTTGTAGTGGAATATCTGAGAGAAATCGTTACTGTGGCTGCTTTGTACTGGAATATCTAAGGGAAATCGTTACTGAGGGCGCTTTGTACTGGAATATCTGAGGGAAATCGTTACTGAGGGGCTCAGTACTGGAATATCTGAGAGAAATCGTTACTGAGGGCGCTTTGTAGTGGAATATCTGAGAGAAATCGTTACAGAGGGCGCTTTGTACTGGAATATCTGGGGGAAATCGTTACAGAGGGCGCTTTGTACTGGAATATCTGAGAGAAATCGTTACAGAGGGCGCTTTGTACTGGAATATCTGAGGGAAATCGTTACTGAGGGCGCTTCGTACTGGAATATCTGAGGGAAATCGTTACTGAGGGCGCTTTGTACTGGAATATCTGAGAGAAATCGTTACAGAGGGCGCTTTGTACTGGAATATCTGAGGGAAATCGTTACTGAGGGCGCTTTGTAGTGGAATATCTGAGAGAAATCGTTACTGTGGCTGCTTTGTACTGGAATATCTAAGGGAAATCGTTTGAGGGCGCTTTGTACTGTCTGAGGAAATCGTTACTGAGGGGCTCAGTACTGGAATATCTGAGAGAAATCGTTACTGAGGGCGCTTTGTAGTGGAATATCTGAGAGAAATCGTTACTGTGGCTGCTTTGTACTGGAATATCTAAGGGAAATCGTTACTGAGGGCGCTTTGTACTGGAATATCTGAGGGAAATCGTTACTGTGGCTGCTTTGTACTGGAATATCTGAGGGAAATCGTTACTGAGGGCGCTTTGTACTGGAATATCTGAGAGAAATCGTTACAGAGGGGGCTTTGTACTGGAATATCTGAGAGAAATCGTTACTGAGGGGCTTAGTACTGAAGAAGTCGTTACTGAGGGGCTTAGTATCAGAGGTTACTTTTACAAATATTCAAAAATAACAACGGTTTTCGGTCATTTGGCCTAATTAGACATTTTGCTTAACACTGGCTCAAAAGTGCGTGAGCCGTGAGTTTTAGGTGTAAGGCCAAAATTCCCAGTTAGGCCAAATGACCTTATCCCATCATGCAGTTAAGCTAGGCTGCTTTGATTGGTACTCAAGTACTGAGAAGGTTAGCGGGCAGAGTTTGCACTTTACCTCATTGAAGACTGGATCAGAGGACTTTTTCTTTGTTTTAGTTTTCCGCTTCGCAGTTTTACTCCGGTCAGGTAATAAATACGTTTTCACGTAGCTGAAAAGAAACCAATAATGTTCAGTGCTATAAAAAGGAATTGATATTGTGGTATTATGATGGTATTGTTGTGATATGGAGATAGGAGAATAAATAAAACTCCCACTCCTTGCATAAATTTGACCCAAAATTAATATTTGACTTCTGATAACCTGGTAATTACTTTGACACCTGATAAGAAACACAAATGTCACAACCCAAATGTCACAACACCAATATATTCTCCTGATTGCCACTTCAGAATGTTTGATCTTTTAATCCACCTATTTGACGCAAATCTCTCCATTGTTTGACGTCAATCTGTCATTTCTCTCAAGCTCCACAGTCCTTATACACACGCATACCATTATGCCATTACGGTATGGTGTACCTGGCACCCCTATTCTAGTGCTACATTGCGACTATACAGGCCCTTAGAGACAGCGCACAGACTTGACACTGAAAAGAAGAAGAAGATACTGGGGATGCTCCTCAGGGAGGCTCTCTCGTTGACTCATTGGTCAGCATTGCTAATCAGATACATTATGGATTATAGCAAATGCCGCAAGATTATGCAGGGGATGATAGATTTCATAGCATGACGTAGCATGATTAGTAATTAGTGAGTTATGAGGCTCTATCTTGTCAGCAAGTTAAGAAAGTAAGATTGTCAGCAAGTTAAGAAAGAAAGAAGCTCATGATTAATGCATGGACCTGCCCCAAATGAGCAATACAGACAACAGTGTCTGATGTGTCTCAGGTAAGTATGTAAATTATGAAACATGTTTCACAACATGAATGTATGACGTATGATAGGATAGGCCAATATATCAACATAATGATAGAGCAGTGACCGGCTGTGACATAATTGAACATAAATACATAAGTACATAATGCCAACTAATAACTCACCACTGAGTGAGTTAATGGCATGATGCCAACTAATAACTCACCACTGAGTGAGTTAATGGCATGATGCCAACTAATAACTCACCATTGAGTGAGTTAATGGCATGATGCCAGCAAATAACTCACCACTGAGTGAGTTAATGGCATGATGCCAACTAATAACTCACCACTGAGTGAGTTAATGGCATGATGCCAACTAATAACTCACCACTGAGTGAGTCGATGGCATGATGCCAACTTATAACTCACCACTGAGTGAGTTAATGGCATGATGCCAGCTAATAACTCACCACTGAGTGAGTTAATGGCATGATGCCAACTAATAACTCACCACTGAGTGAGTTAATGGCATGATGCCAACTAATAACTCACAACTGAGCGGGTCGATGGCATGATGCCAACAAATGGCTCCCCACTGAGTGGGTCAATGGCATGATGCCAACTAATAACTCACCACTGAGTGAGTTAATGGCATGACCCCATATCCAAAAAATAAAAAATTTCCCCCGAACCAGAAATTTTTCCCATTTTGCAGCCCGCTCGCTTCGCTCAAGAAATTGACTATATTTTGTGAGCAAATCAAGCAGTTTGCAAAATTTGCTTCTTTTTTAATATTTCATAAGCTAAAGTAATTATTCTAATATATTAGAAGTTAAAAAGGCTCTCATTGTGAAGCTAATCTAGAACAGGGAATTATTCATTGCTTATAGTTATTGACATGGATCCAGCCCAGAATTTTTGGGGGTGTGCAAATTTAAGCCCTCGCGGTGCTTCATTTGCAAAAATGACGTTTTCTGAATGTAAAAATAATTCAAGTATGTATTAGCGCTAGCAGGGGTCTGGGGGCGGCAGCCCCCAGAAGCCAGAGGTCTGGAGTGTAAAGAAATGTCACCTCAATATTATGATCTTTACACTTTTTTATCTCAAAAGCTCCATCTTTTTTGCCGTACATAATTTCACTAAATATATTAAAAATCAAAAGAAAGAACAGCTGGGGTCTGGGGGTGGCAGCCCCCAGAAGCCAGAGGTGTGGGAGTGTCAAGAATTGTCACCTCAATAGGATTTTTTGCCTTGTTTTCATCTCAACAGCTCCATCCCTTTTGTTGTACACAATTTCACTAAATATATTAATTAAAATGAAGAGAAAGAAAGAAGGGGGGGGCGGCAGCCCCAGAAGCCAGAGGTGTGGGGCGTCAAGGAATGTCACCTCAATAGAATTTTTTCACTGTTTTCATGTCAGCATCTACATCATTGTTGTCGTACACAATTTTACCATCTATATACCCATGAGGAATACTATTGATAATTGATGCTATCGATACTTGACAAATAAGACTATTCATTCTTTCTTGGAATTGATTTCACGGATTGGGTCGTTGAATAAGAGTCGCATGATTGCAATTGATGAGTAATTGATTTATTCTCTTTTGACTCAATGGTACAGGTACAAAACTAAACAATGTGGTTCTTTAATCTTTTAATGACAATCAATTTCGTCGTTCTACGACATCTTAAGGTCTCAAATTTGATTTATACAATCAAATTTGAGACCTGAAGAAGTCTTAGAACGACGAAATTGATTGTCATTAAAGAACCACATCGCTTAGTTTTGTATCTGTACCATTCATAAACTTGTTTTCAAATAATATCATTGATTTTCATAACTTTTCTAGTCCATTTTCGGACTTTATTTTCAATTCTAATGTTGATTTTTATTTCAAATTTTTTGAATTGCACGCCCAGAGCACGCCTCCAAATTTTCGTTTGGGGGGCATGCGCATGCCCCAGCACGCCCCCTTGGATCCATGCCTGCTACATCCTATCACTGAAAACTGTTAGTTAGTACAGGAACGATTTGAATTTTCATTTTAAAATTTATTTCAATATGATTCGGGTAAAAACATAGTGATTTTGGTGTTAAATCAAATTTTCTGTACTTGGCTTCCACCAAAAATTTAATCCAATTTCCCCGAAATTTCCCCCGGCTCAAAATTTCCCCCGAACCAGGTTTGCAGGTTCGCGGCTTTTTGGATATGGGTGGCATGATGCCAGCAAATTACTCACCATTGAGTGAGTTAATGGCATGATGCCAGCAAATAACTTACCACTGAGTGGGAGAATGGCATGATGCCAACAAATAACTCACCATTGAGGGGGGGAATGGCATGATGCCAACTAATAACTCACCACTGAGTGGGTCAATGGCATGATGCCAACTAATAACTCACCACTGAGTGAGTTAATGGCATGATGCCAACTAATAACTCACCACTGAGCGGGTCGATGGCATGATGCCAGCAAATAACTCACCACTGAGTGAGTTAATGGCATGATGCCAACTAATAACTCACCACTGAGTGAGTTAATGGCATGATGCCAACTAATAACTCACCATTGAGTGAGTTAATGGCATGATGCCAACAAATAACTCACCATTGAGTGAGTTAATGGCATGATGCCAACTAATAAGTCACCACTGAGTGAGTTAATGGCATGATGCCAACTAATAACTCACCACTGAGTGAGTTAATGGCATGATGCCAGCAAATAACTCACCATTGAGTGAGTTAATGGCATGATGCCAGCAAATAACTCACCATTGAGGGGGGTTGCCATCGACCCCGCAAAGATTCCTGGCCTCGTTGACGTGCACATCGAGGGTGCTGACTTGCTGGTTGTACACGAGGCCTATACAGAGCTCCCCAAATATCTGCCTGTCTTTGGTGTTCGCTTTTATCACTGTCGGGGGAGTGGGGGGTTGTAGACTCTTTGATTTGATGATATATTAAAGCTTCAAATTTGTAATTTAAATAATATATTATGATTGTTACGTACTATACGCACTAAAATAACTGTATAGTGGAACACAATGAAACGATCGTCCGGCCAATTTTTCCATGAAACTCGTTCGAGTGTTGCGCACGAAGACCAAGATGAAATCAACTTGAAGGAAACTACACTTCTTGAATGAAACTACAATACTCACTGGTGGGTTACAATACTCACTGGTGGGTTACAATACTCACTGGTGGGTTACAATACTCACTGGTGGGTTACAATACTCACTGGTGGGTTACAATACTCACTGGTGGGTTACAATACTCACTGGTGGGTTACAATACTCACTGGTGGGTTTCAATACTCACTGGTGGGTTACAATACTCACTGGTGGGTTACAATACTCACTGGTGGGTTACAATACTCACTGGTGGGTTACAATACTCACTGGTGGGTTACAATACTCACTGGTGGGTTACAATACTCACTGGTGCGTTACAATACTCAGTGGTGGGTTACAATACTCACTGGTGGGTTACAATACTCACTGGTGGATTTCTAATACTCACTGGTGGGTTACAATACTCACTGGTGGGTTACATTACTCACTGGTGGGTTACAATACTCACTGGTGGGTTACAATACTCACTGGTGGGTTACAATACTCACTGGTGGGTTACAATACTCACTGGTGGGTTACAATACTCACTGGTGGGTTACAATACTCACTGGTGGGTTACAATACTCACTGGTGGGTTACAATACTCACTGGTGGGTTACAATACTCACTGGTGGGTTACAATACTCACTGGTGGGTTACAATACTCACTGGTGGGTTACAATACTCACTGGTGGGTTATAATACTCACTGGTGGGTTACAATACTCACTGGTGGGTTACAAAACTCACTGGTGGGTTACAATACTCACTGGTGGGTTATAATACTCATTGGTGGGTTACAATACTCACTGGTGGGTTACAATTCTCACTGGTGGGTTACAATACTCACTGGTGGGTGAAGGGGAGATACTCTCGCAGGACATGTTACTAGAGGAAGCTCCAGCGGACATAGCAGTGGCATCCTCGTGCTGAAATAGAGAGGTCATCACTCTCTGATGTGAGTCCTGTTGTGATATGGGGGGGGGGGGGATTCATGAGGATTAGCTGTCACCCATCCTTTTATATCCCGAAAGTTTTGCTTCTATTTACTTCAACAGCTGTACAGCCAATGACAGGAATCGAAGGATTCAAGTAATGAAGCCAGTGACGGTTAAGGAAGTGCATTTCACACTTCGTCCGAGACTTCGCTGCAATGCGCAGCTTCTCATTTAACCCTCCGGCACAGTTGGCTGTACGCTCGGCTGAGTGAACCGTCGGGCTGCATAGGCTAGAGATAAATCTCTCACCCTTAGCTCAGTGGCGCTGGCAGGGATTCGAACTCAGGATCTTTCAATCCTGTGCTCATATCGATACCACTACACCACTGACCCATGGTTCTCTGTGTGATGTCCCACTCACCCTGACATGGTTCTCTGTGTGGTGTCCCCGGGTGCTCTCGTCCCCGATGTCGGTGGCCACCATGCCCCTCACTGCTCCGGGAGGGGTGCTGGGAGGTGAGTCTGCTTGGGGCGCCAACTCATCCGGCTGAAAAGAGAGGATTCAAATGACAGCGGTATCGCGACACTTTACCCCCGCGTTTTTATTGTTGATTTGCCTGCAGATTCAAAGTAGAAACGGAGGGGGGGGGGTTGCAAATTCAATTAATTTTGACGAATTTTCAACCTCATCGGGAAATCTCAAATTTGATTGCATAGAAGCTTAGAGTAGTGATGTAAAGTTTAAGTTTGAAGTTCTAGCAATACGTGCCGTAATCTAATTGCATCAGAGCTGAAAATGCAGCGTTCAATAACCATAATTGCACCAGAGCTGCCCTTAAAAATCTGAAAATGCAGCGTTCAATAACCATAATAGCCTGGTATATAATTACAAAATTTGTATTGATTCGTATGCATCAGATTGAAAAGATGAGCTGATACGGTATCATTACAGGACGAGTAGCATGATTATTTAACTGATTCTCATGAGTACACTAGCTGTCTAATGTCTAGTGTCTGTGAGCTACTATTACTGATGTATGATAACAGCTCACAATCGTGCGACTAAAGGACGGCAACTTATCTGTATGACAATACAGTCCGTTTATACAAGGATACGATTTTCTGATCTTATTTAACTTTATCTAAAAGCAATATAGTGTATGGTTTTCGAAAATCAATTACAGAATAATATCCTACGATACTAAAAAACTAGAAGCCGAATGAAGGGAGTCATCCCAAACCCACCACAAACCCACCCGGGCTGAATCAACCCAAATCAAAGCTGTTCAGCTTGGTTTGTAATGTTGCGGCTGATTTTTCCGGTTTCGGTAACAATGTTCTACTTTAGCAAGTTTCTAATGGCTGTAGTAAACTAACTAACTAAGTTAAAGTACTAACGGTGGTTTTAAGGAGGACTCACCGCCACACTCCTTGCCATGAGGTATCTTTGGAACTGCGTCGAGTTGTCATCGTCATCCTCACTGATAACCTATTCAGATAACCTAGTTACACCTAGTTACACCTAGTTACACATACTACATAGTTACACGTCATAGTTACACCTAGTAACACCTAGTTACACCAAGTTACATCCAGTAACACCTAGTTACACATAGTTACACCTAGTTACACATAGTTACACATAATTACACCTAGTTACACAAAGTTACTCCTAGTTACACCCAGTTACAACTTACACCTAGTTACACCTAGTAACACCTAGTTACACATAGTTACACCTAGTCACACCTATTTACACATAGTTACACCTTTTTACACCTAGCTACACCTTAGTTACAATAGTTACACCAAGTTGTCTGGTAACACCTAGATACCTATTACCTACAGGGTGCGCCAAAAGTCTTGTCCCCTTTTACTTTTTTGATTATTTGAAAAATAGAGCAGATATTTAAATTCTGTAAAAAGTTTCTTTAAATACAACCAAAGAATGGCGGATTCTGAGATTTTTAGGTTGCTGTGACGTCCATAGCAACAACACGAGTTCCCATAGCAACCCATAGTTACACTTTGTTACACCTACTCACCTAGCTACACCTATTCAAGATAACCTAGTTACACCTAATTGCACATAGTAACAATCAGTTGCATATTATAGTTACACCGAGTTAATCCAGTTACAAATAGTTACACCTAGTTACAAATAGTTACACCCTTTTCCACCTATTCTGGATGACCTAGTTGCACCTACTCTAGATACCATATCAAAACCTATTTTAGATTTACCATTCAAGACAACCTATTCAGATAATTAGCATCCTTTTGACCTTTCCAATCGTCCTATTTAAGAAATCGTATCAGCAAAGAAAACACCTGCTTTTCTGGTAGCAGGCAGTTGTTATGATGATAAAATAAATAAGTAATGATAAAGTAATATGAACGTTTGGACTTGGAAATTATCCACCTGATGATTGAAGTTAATACTTTACTAAGTTACAAATTAAGTTACTGGGAATGTTATTAAAACTATGAGAGTCATTTTGACTGATAAGTCTAAATCTTGGCTGTATATTTTCAAGGGATATGGTCTCAAGCATTCTCAGATTCATGTTATTTCAAATCATGAAATCAACATAACATAGAGTTTAATTTATTAATAGAATATTGAATAGAAAATTGAATATAATATGGTGAGTAAATAACCATTTTCATTAGCTCCTTGTTCTAACCTCGACAATCCCGGAGTCCTCTTTAGTGTGATCGTCGTTGATAAAACCACTATCTGCTAAAGAGTATTCTAGTAAATTAAACATGTCAGTATCATGCTCACACCAGTCACACTCTAATCACCATATTATAATCATAGGTCAGAACACAGCCACTCGCAACGTCATGATGACAGTTATAGACGTGTAATAGCCGCCAACTAATAACGGGCACGGGTTTTTAAGAGAAACGAGGGGCGAGTATGAGTTGTTACAAGGGGGAGGCAGCCGCCTGTGTCGCCTTCCCCCTCGCTACGCCTCTGTCCTCTGATTTTGTAGACACACCGGTCGCGAGTTCCGGCGGAACCTTTCCGCCAAAGTAAATAGATCCCGTTTAGATGTGAGTTGTATGCAATAATATAAGTATATGTTATTATACTAGTATACTGAGGCACAATACCAGCCTATTCTCCGTACAATAAGCAGGTGCTATGCGCCACATATTATTATTACGACACATCTGCCATACAGGTGGTGGTGCGCTATACTCCATGGTACTATCACGACACATGTTTACCCAACACACATAGCTACATTGTAAGAATATTATATGCGACTCATAACCATGGGCGACCTATTCACGGTAAACATGATATTCACAGTAAACCTATTCACAGTGCTGCATCTACTATCTGTTCATCGCATAAAGTTATCACTTTATCATATAAACAACACTCTTGATTCCAAACTTATTATTGATCAGGTGACTAAAGACCAGAGCACTCAGTGAGGTCTACTCAATCACAGAAGAATAAGTTATTTGCAGTGTTTTATGCATTAATTTAACGTAACGTATTATGCAATGTGTGACGTACCACATAAGATCACCACATCTACAGCACAAACAGACTAAAATGGTATCACGGCAACGAAGAAAAAACAAAACACACTCACACACAACTTTACTGAAGAATAGATGTTTGTGAGAAGAGTTGAAGGCGTGGTTTGCCGTAGGCAGGGCCTATATTTTATTTTTACATTTTAGTTCAGAATTATGCTTTTTAGAATAACATCACACCCTTTTATTGTCTGGGGATGTGGCAGATGTGCTCAAAAGTTTACTTTCCTACGTTATTTAATATTTCTTTATAAGTAAGAAGATAAGAATGCATCCAAAGCAATGGGCTGCCAAAAACAGTTTCATGCCACTACAAAGAGGCTCTCTCGGGTAAAGTAGCAGATTCTCTGACCAAACATAACCAAACATAACCAAACATTGACGATGCAAGGACTTCCATATCACTATCATGAGATATAAAGCAATACACAGCCAAACTCCACAAATCATTATCATGAGATATAAAGCAATACATAGCCAAACTCCACAAAACATCATCATGAGATAGACAAACCTGATAAGCTTTGTCCCTTGATGTCCCTGATATGTGGGGCTTTCAGTGTTTTCGTGGTAGTGGAGGAGGTGGTTGAGCTGGCGTGGTGACTTGCAGCTTGTCCTGTCCCAGTAGGCGCCAGGGTGTCCGATACCGCCCTTTCCTGCAACACAGGAGATTAGGAAACGAACGGTTAACCGATCCGAAACTGAAATAACGGTTAATAACCGGGCCTTTTTAGTCAACCTAAACCGTAACAGGTCATCAACTACACGATATTACATCCTGAGATTTATCAGAAACCATGGAGTGATCCATTATCAAATCAATAACTCAAATGGACGGAACTCACCTTTTTCGTTTGTTCCTCATGATTTGATAATGCTCAAATATGATCTCAATATTTCATATCCCTAGTAAGTCGGAACTATCAGTCCTCATCTCTCATTAAATCCCTAGCAATCAATCCTCAAATCCTCAATCCTCATTCCTCATTCCTCATTCCTCAATCCTCATTCCTCATTCCTCATTCCTCATTCCTCATTCCTCATTCCTCAATCCTCATTTCTCATTCCTCATTCCTCATTCCTCAATCCTCATTCCTCATTTCTCACCTTATTAGCATGGGATGAGGTCTGCTGCTGCACAACGTGGTTTATCACGGGGATGTGTTGTTCTGCAACATGATTGGCTGTCACGGGTTTCACGTGGTTCTCCTCCCCGTGTTTTGTCCTCGAGTGACGCTCGCCTGAGCTCGTCACGTGACTTTTCTTGGGCGTGTCTGTCACGTGGTTAGCACGTGGTTCAGTGGGCGCGTGGTTTGCACGTGGCTCGGCTGCTGCGGGCACGTGCGGCTCACCGCGCGTTACACCCACGTGATTCTCACGAGGCGGAGCCGAGTGCTTTTCCAGGGTGGTGGAGGGTTGTGGGGCGGGTTCAACTACTTCCTGACAAAGATTAGAAGAATAGAACGGCGAGAAGACCCTACAGTACTGATGTACAATTAAAAGAAATTCTAGGAAATTTTGCACAATCTATTCTGAGATTCTGGATCGAAAACTTTAACAGTTTAAAATAACGTTTAATAAACAAGTAAACATGACCCTACCCATTCTCTAACCTGTGGTGAGTGTCTGGAGGAGTCCACCTCCACCTTCTCCTGCTGAGTAAACACTTGCTCCTCAGTCGGGGGTGCGTCAACTACAATATCCTCGTGCTGATCAGGCTCCTGATCGTCTTTTACTGCCAGCGACAACAGTGACTCCGGGGGCTTACCTGAGGCAAGGATTAAAGGCATGTCATCTTCTGCATTCTCTGCATCCTTGTTATCATCAATTTACCTGAGCCAAGGAATCATTTTACATGAGTTATTTTCATTACTCACCTAAATCAAGGAACTACCTGAGGCAAGGATTTTAAAAAAGGATAGCTTACCTAATAAATTTCCATTCAAGGCAAAATTCATTACCTGAGGCAAGGATTGCAATCATTTTGGGTTTGTTCTTAGGAAATTACTCAGGACAATTTAGGTGTGAAGTAATAAATTTAAGTGATCAAGTTACCAAATAATCAAATATGATTGGATATTGAATAAATAAGTAAAGAATTAAATGATAAGACATGATTCAAACTTCTACTGAAACTGTATTATTTTTCACAAGTTTAAAGCTTCGCAGCGTCTTCAAACAACCCTATTTAGCTATTCCCCTGCCTATCTGTTTATGAAAGTGAAATGTGAATTTTAAGTCTCGGATATTAGATTAGCATATTTTGTTTAGTTTTTGAGTGTATTCGGTTCTATACCCTGCATTCCAGTACTTCCTTTCAGAATTTCAATGTCCTAGTGTTAATTGAATGACACATCCAAATTATTCCTTCCTAAATGACACATCTACTTCGAACCTTCTATGAACCTATGCAAGTACCTGCACCAGTAACTGAGCACCAGGAGAGTCAGAGCACGAGAAGGTTGGATGTGATCAGTAATAATTGATCCACTACCGTACTACTACAGTACTACACTAAAACAGAACAATATCTCTACTATATCTTACAAAGGAAATTGTAGGCGATGTTATACATCCTGTAGAACCAAGCCACGGAGTAATTAAGTGGTATATCCTGGATCAAGCTCTGGATCAAGCTCTGGATCAAGCTATATTCTCAGATCACTCAGGCTGAGGACTCTAATTCAGTTCTCGAGAGGATATAATATTTACTCTAACTGTATGGAATTCAGATGATGAGACCTCACTACTTAATATTATATCTCATGTCTTCGTGATATTTTAGGATATTTTGTAGAAAACAATATATTCTGCAGTCAAAATCTATCAATATAGGTAGTATCGTGGTGACCAGGTTATCAATATACTCAAGGATTATACGTTAATTTGCAGATCAATGTACCTGTATCAAGCAACCATCCGAACATGTAAACTTCTAGAAAAGCACTAGTGACTTTGAACCAAGCAAAATAACAAAATATGGAATAAGACGTATCGAATCGTTTATATTTTCTTCCTCTCAAGATGGCTTCCTCGAAAGCTAACAGATCAAGTCAGTCGAAAAGATGAAACGAATGGCGTAATCAGAACGGATATATCAGAAGATCAAATCAGAACTCGGTTATGACAGATCTGGAGTCGTAGCACAACATTGAAAACAAGCGCATACATCGTGTAAGCCGTTTTGAATATGGATCCTGTGCTGTATGAATGGCCTGGTGGATGCGTATAATGAGGGGGGGGTTGGGGGGGTTTTGGGGGGGGTTTTTTTTGGGAAAAAAAATTTAAAAAACGGGGGAAAACCCCCCCCCCTTTTTTTTTTTTTGGGGTTTTTTTTTTAAAAACCCGAAAAAAAAAAAATTTTTAAAAAAAAAAAATTTTACAAAAAAAAAAATTTTTTTTTTTTTGGGGTTGGGAAAAAAAATTTTTCCCCCTTTTTTTTAAAAAAAACCCCCCCCCCTTTTCCCAAAAACCCCCCGGGGGGCCCCCCCCTTCCCCCCCCGGGGGGGGGAAAAAAGGGTTAAAATTTCCCCTTTAAAAACCCCCCCTTTTTTTTTTTTTTAAAACCCGGGGGGGGGGTTTTTTAAAATTTTTTTTTGGTTTTTAAAAAAAATTTTAAAAATTTTTTAAAAAAATTTTTTAAGGGGTTTTGCGGTTTTTATCCCCCGGGGGAAAAATTTTTTAAAAAAAAATTTTTTAAAAAGGTTTTAAAGGGAAAAAATTTAAAAAAATTTTTTTTTTTCAAAGGTTTTTTTTTTTAAAAAAATTTTTTTTCCCCCCCAAAAAAAAAAAAAATTTTAAAAATTTTTTTTAAAAAAAAAAATTTTAAAAAAATTTTTTGGGTTTTTCAAATTTTCCCGAAACCTTTTTTTTTTTTTTAAAGTTTTTTTGGCTTTTAAAAATTTTTTTTAAAAAAAATTTAAAAAAATTTTTTTTTTTTTTTTTGGGTTTTAAAAGAAAGACCTTTTAAAAAAAAAAGGTTTTTTGGAAAACCAAAAAATTTTTTCCCCTTTTTTTTAAAGGGAAAAAAAAAGGGTTTCCCCAAAAAAAAGGGGGGTTTTGGGGGTTTTTTTCTGAAAACCAAAATTTTTTTTAAACCCCAAAAAAAAAACTTTTTTTTCCCCGGGGGGTTTTTTTTTTTAAAAATTTTTTAATTTTGGGTTTTTTTTTTTAAATTTTAATTTTTGGGGGTTTTTTAAAATTTTTAAAAAAAATATTTTTTAAATTTTAAAAAAAAGGGGTTTGGGGCCCCCCCCCATTTTATTTTTTCCAAATTTTAAAATTTTTTTTAAAAAAACCCCGAAAAAATTTAAAAAAAAAAAAAAAAAAAAATTTAAAAAAGGGTTTTTTTTTCCCCCTTTTTAAAAATTTTTTAAAAAAAAAAAAAAGGGGTTTTTCCCAAAAAAAAAGGGAAAAAAACCCCCCCCCCACAAATTTTAAAAAAAAAACCCCCGTAACCAAAAAAAAAATTTTTTTTTAAAAAATTTTTCCAAAAAAAAAAAAACCCCGGGGTTTTTTAAAAAAGGGAAATTTTGGGGGGTTTTTAATTTTGGGGGTTTTAAAAAAAAAAACCCCCCGGGGGTTTTTTTTTTAAATTTTTTTAAAAAAAAAAAAAAAGGGGGGGAAAAATTTTTTTTTTAAAAAAAAAAAAAAAGCCCTTTTAAAAAAAGGGGGGGAAAAAATTTTTTTTTTTAAAAAAATTTTTTCCAAAAAATTTTTTTTAAAAAAAAAAAAAATTTTTTGGAAATTTTAAAATAAAAATTTTAAAAATTTTAAAAAAATAAAAATTTTTTGAAATTTTTTTTTTTTTTAAAAATCAAATAACCCCCTTTTTTAAAAATTTTTTCAAAAAAAAAAAATTAAAATTTTTTTTTTAAAAAAAATTTAAATTTTTTTGGGTTTTTCCCCCCTGGTTTTTTTTTAAAAAAAAATTTAAAGAAATTTTTTTTTTTTTAAAAAAAAGGTTAAAAATTTGCCCGGGAAAATTTCCCCGAATTTTTTTTCCCTTTTTTTCCCCCCCCCTTTTTTCCCCCCCAAATTCCCCTTTAAAATTTTTTTTGGGGGGGGTTTAAAAAAAAAACCCCCCCTTTTTTTTTTAAAAAAAGGTTAAATTTTTTAAAAAAAAATTTTAATTCCAAATTTTAAAAAAGGGGTTTTTTTGCGAGGCGAAGGAAAGAGTGCCTAAAACATATTTTTTTTAAGTTTTAGCTCAAAAAGTGAACAGATTGAAGGTTTATATTCTGAGAATTAAAATGACTGAAACAAATCCTTTTGCACCTAAAATTAGGGGAAATGAACCCTTGACCAAAATTGACAGAATATGAACCCTTGCCATAAAAATTGACAAAAACAAAACCCTTAAAAAAAAAGAATTACGCCCTTTGTACCTAAATTGAAGAAAAACCCTGTGTACCCTAAAGAATTACGATACCGAATTTTTAAAATTTAAAAAATTGAAATACGAACCCCCGTCCTAAAAGAAGAAAAAGCTAAAGACAATACGAACCCGCGTCCCAAAATTAAAGAATACGAACCCGAATAGGGAAAATAAAACCCTTCGATGAATTGAAGAATAGAACTTTTTCAGTACCCAAAATTGAAAAGTACGAACCCTTGCGTACCTAAGGGGTTTAGAAAGAATTGAAAACCCTTGTGACCCAAAAATTGACGAATAGAACCCTTTTTAAATTTGAATTGACTTAAAAAACCCTTTGTTTTTTCCCAAAATTTAAGAAAGAACCTTGAATTAAGAATTGATGCGAACCTTGGTACTTTGAAGATACGAACCTTCTGTAAAAGAATTGACAGAAAAAAAACCCTTGTTAAAATTTTAAAATTGACTATAAGAAAACCTTTTACCAAAATTGAAGTAGTTTGGGACCTAAGAATTGAAGAAAGAACCCTTGCCAAATAAGAATTGACAGAATGAACCCTTGCGACCAAAATTGACAAAAACGAACCCTTTTGCCAAAAATTACAGGGAAGTTAAACCAAAAATTACGAAAAAACCCTTTTGTAAAAAAAAAAATTGAAAGTTTTAAAAGAACCCCTTTTGTACCCAAGAATTATGAATAAACCCTTGGGACCCAAAAATTGACGAATACGAACCCTTGGTACCCAAAATTGACCGAGTAAACCCCTTTTTCTGTACCGAATTTAAGATCGAACCCTTGTACCTAAAAATTGAGAGTACGAACCCTTGTCCCAAAATTGATGAATACAACCCTTGTATAAGAATGCGAACGAAACCTTGCTTACCTAAAAAATTGACCAGAAGAACCCCTAAAATAAACCTAAAATTGAAGAAAAACGAACCCTTGCTGTACCCAAATTTTACGTGAACCCCTTTCAAATAAAATTGACAGTACGAACCCCTTTCGTTAAAAAATTTACTAAGAAACCCCTTGTTGGCTTAAAGCGCGAGAAAACTCCATACCGCCAATGACATACGTAATAAAAGTTTGTTGTTTCGGCCAAAGTTTGTTGTGTTTTAATCTACGAAACACAGTACAAGTTGCAGTGATTCGATCAACTCATGTCTCCATATACCAGAAACAGAAAATTACAAATGTCACAATGTCACATAGTTTTGAGATGAGACCACATTGCTGACAACTCCATATCCCGACTCTATATGACTGTCAAGCAATGACGATTAAAGTGATAATACATCAGTAGTAAACAATGAAATGGGTGAACGAACATGGTATTTCTGTGTAGGTATACACAAAACCATCCGTAGAACGTTCCAGAAATGACTAAATACTGGCAGACTTACGTCGATGTTTTGTAAATTGTGTGTATAATACAATTAAATCATCGAGTGTTGCAATGTTCCAGAATGTGCCCAAAGTACACCCAATAAATTCCCAACGCAACACAACAACACGTTTTTCCCTTCCTCTCGCGTGCTCCACAACGCGACATTTAAACTTTTAAAATTGTAATCATGTTTGCGAGTTACAAAGATCAATTACCGATAATTGCTGATTATAACAACAGGAGTCGTCATGCATTGTTATAAGAAATGGATGGTATTGTAAACATTTGGCATTCACAATTTAGCATCGAACAGTTTCAAGTTAAAGCCATGTTCTCATTGTTTAGAATCACCAAATATATTGCTCACAGACCTCTGGACGACTGAGTAACATGAATATGCGATGTTTCATGACTCAGATAGTCAAATACATGAGAATGTATAAATTGTACATTGTACATTCCGTTTTTATAATAACAACAACACAGAATAGACGTACACACACAGTGTGAACTGTTTATCACGTACATTGATTGTTACACACTTTAACACGCACATTGGACAAGGTAACAACTAATAATAGCTTGTGAAGTTGACACCAATTGTTGTTTCCTAAATAGAACACGTGTGTGAAATATGGCAGGTTTAAAGTGACGTCATTATCAGAGCATAGAGTAATCAATTGATGATCTCAGACCGCCATAACACCCCCACACCTTTACATGTGTTACTGCTCAGCAATCATGGTACTTCCTCAACATGATGGTACCTCTTTCGTAGGTTCTAATTGTACATTCATACATACATTATGCTTCTAAGCAGATGTGTATGACTCGATGCTAGCAATTTGAACGTCAAGACTCAAGTACTATACAAATTCTCAAAAGTTTAATAAATTGAAATACTTACATTTGTACAGATCATATGAAATATGAATATTAGCTATTTAAGAATGCTATAAGGAAGTTTTGAATAGGGTATTTATAAGAGGTAGCCGGTTAATTAATTGAAAGACTTACATTTGAATCTGCGTAATCAACGTCCCAACACTCTGAAATGAGGCGATTTCACACTAAATAGATGTCATGAATTAATCATAATTTGTAATTACTGAGGAATCTCCTGAAGTGAATTCCATCTCATTCAAAATGTACTAGATTACGCAACATATAAGGGTTTAACAGTGTACAAGTTGTACAGCATCTATCAGGCTTCAGCGATCCTTATCGACACATATCCTCACTTACAAAGTAAACTCTAAGAGAACAGAAGATCCCTCATAATTACCTTTAGTTTTATCTTCAACACAGGTTTCTTGGTCTTTGCCGGCTGAAGGGAACATTGTACAATGAAAGGGAAGTGAACGTCTGACAAAGAACCCATGATCCATCAGCAGTATCGCATAGTACTGATCCACTTCGAAAACAGGGATGAAATTCATCGCCCGGAAAGATTACAAATCGCAATTGTACAGCAAAATCAGTCGTTAGGTATATATAAATAGTAAGTTATGTTATAGGTATTCAAACTTAGCAAGTATCGGAAACTTATTACACCCTTATATAATTGTTGGCAATTTTTATATATTCAAGTTACAATGTTATATATATCATGTCAATTTGGCCCTAACTAGTAGTAGTAGTAAGAATGCAGTGGTAATTATATGCCCAGTATGATGGATAAATTCTTCTTTCCAAGAAAAATAATAATCAAGTGCTCTGAAGTAATCGGTAATTGCTCTTGTGAGATTCATTCCAAGAACTAAAGAAACGTCAAGTCTGTAGAAAGGAGGAATTATATCAGAACATACATAGTTTCACTATGCAAGCATACCAAGGTTTACGATCAACTGCTCCGTAGGCTTCTTGTCTTCCAAAGACACCAGGACATCTTTACCATCCACGCCTGAAATCAAGAAGTCATATAAAAATTGTGTTAAACAGGTTGCTCACCAAAAGGTCTGAATTATCCAATAATAATTTCACTTGCTTTAACCTGATGTATTATCATGTGCCTTAAGATGTTAACTTTTGAATTAGGATTAAAACATTGCTTCAGGAATGATGAGAAACTTACTGTCCACACAGTAAAGAGAGGCTGTGTTGTTGAATGCCGCCCTGTAACACTCAAATTCCTCCTCAGATCCAATAACGTCACTGAAAGAAGAGCTGTTTCAGACAAAGATGAGGAAAATATTTCAAGCTGCTGATAATGCTTCAAGCTGCTGATAATTAGATTTTCCTGTGCTGTGACAATGCCCAAATGTGCTTTAAAATGTGTTTTGGAAAGTATATTAGTGTGCATTGCATAAAAGTGCCCAGGCGTGTCATGATATGTAACACATTCAAAAAGGTCAAGACACCATGGCACATCCAAGATGTTCCTTCATATAAATTTTTAAATATGTATATTGTAATTGTGTTGTAAAATTATATACATTCATTCATTCAGTAAAAGAATTTAATTGAATAGAATAAAAGAATAATATCTTCACTGCATGCCAATCTTGTCAACTCTTGTCTTGATAAAACAATAATATCTTCACTACATGCCAGTCTTGACAACTCTTATCTTGAAATCCCTCACAGGGAACACAACTCTTTCGTTACATCTAATTTTTCAAAGACATGATTGACTACGATATGTCTTACCATCTCTTTGAATTACAACATCCCCCTATTTGGTACCAACTCTTATACAGAGCCTGCACATGGAGTTGGATGGAGGTAGTAAACAGAACAATCTATTCAATCACCTGTCATTACTGGAATCTTGAGGATGAAAACCAACCATTCCTCAACAAATCAAATCATGATTCAATTGTTTATTCAGATAAATCTAAATAAAAAGAATTGGTATACAATTACTGCTATATATTTACTTTCCTCAGCAAGGGTGTGCTGAGGAATCACAATAGTCTCAGATGTAAGATCTCGAATTGAAAAATTACAATATCGATTTAAAATTACTGAATCTTCAGTAATTGTGAAATGATTTGTTGATCAAATTTGATCAGTTTCAAAATTCTGATGCAGTTTTAGTGGGTATTTTGCATTGGTCAAGAAAAATGAAATTCAAAAGTAAACGAGGAGAAATTTTCAATAGAACAACCATAAAGCCATACAGCATTTAACAATGGCGAAGGCCAGCATATACACAAGGATTTCATTCATTCCAATGTAAGTTGGACTAAAATTGCCATGGCTGTTAGTAAAAGAAATCTTTTTAAACTTACAACACAACACATATTAAATTAACTATCTGAGGATGATCAACATTCACAAGGAGATAAAAAATATGGCCCATGGCCAGTTGGTTACCCAAGTAGTCCATTAAAAAGGGAACAAAAACCATGGCAGTGCCCTCAGAAGTAAAAAAGTCAAAAACACACATACACAGATAACCTCACACAAACAACCTAGTTTCAATAGTCAAGAGATCCTGAAGATGGAATTTTAAATTCCGAAACTGTCAGTCGATTTGCATGGTTGTGTGAAATTGTTTGATTCATTCCTTTCATTATTATCATTGAGTTTCATTCATCTCATTCACTTGATATCATGAAGGATCACATTAAAGATTTTTAAGGAAAAGAAATTTATTTCAAATCATCAATTTGTAATACAATGAAAATGAGCTACATAAAAAATCCTTGCATTGACCTTTTAAAATGAGACAAAATTAGCTTTAAACATTACAGAGGCAGTCCTACAGCAAGATCTGAAGTGAGCTCCAGCTTCTCAAATAAGCACCAAAATGTCAAAATATTTACAATTATCATGAGGCGACAATTTTGGTTACTCCAAACATCTGACTTCTTGGGGATGCCAATCCTAAACCTCTCTGTCTTTTCAATTCTAAGGGGGGAGGGGGGAGGGGGTTTGGGGTGTCACTCCTCTTACCTTGGAAAACACAAATTTTTAAAGATATGAGTTGGCCAGAATAGCCTGGACTTGTCACAAGTACCAACACTCTGGGGGAGGTCTTGAGTCCATAGATCCAACATTGCCCATGTGAGGACTTGGAGCAAAAGTTAAATAATTAAATAATTTAGCTTTAGCTTAAATTGGATGAAAGTTATGGCTATGCAAAGGGCATGTCAAAGAAACATTGGTCTAGTTTTGACTTTAAGATGGCTATGACCATTCATAAAGGGGGTCCGCAGCAAGGGGGAGGGGGGAGTCTGGCCAATGCATACATTTGTGGACATATGGGGGAGGGGGTGTTTGGCCAAATGCGGACGTCCGTAGTTTATGGAAATTTTGGTCACTTTGACAGTTTCACTAGAAAATTATGAAATTCTGGGCTCAGAATGATCACTCAAAAGACTTTTAAGAAAATGCAGACATGCTGGGGAGGGAGGGGATTCTGAAATGTGGACATTTGTGGACAAGAGGAAGGGAGGGGTCTAAAATGGCCAAAATTTTGCGGGCAGCCTTGATGGATGGCCCCTATCTCATCCACATTTTCCCCATCAATTAGATCAAATTTGATAGGCCAACCAACTAATAAGTGACTTGGGCCTTGTTTGGCCATTTTTGGAGTTTATTGTAGGATAAACATTGACTTGACAATATGAATTTATTAATCAAAAATTATCTATTTGAAGCTGTAATATTGTGACTGGAGTTGGGCACCTCCAAATAAACTGCATCCTGCGAAATGAAATAGATAGTCTAATGGGTCAAAATCTTGCTACGTGAAGAGGCTAGATAGTGTAGGCTTTGGTTTATACTCTTCTCAGATTTAATAATAATATTAAAAAAGCCCTATCATCCAAAATCCACAAAATTGCCATATCTCAGTTCACAAATTTTCTCAACTGTACTTAACACTTTGCTCAATTTTCAACCAATTTTTCAACCTCTCTCCATAATATTATCACAAAGTCTGCAAAACTAAATTGCACACTTTGCATTAGGACCCCAAAAATCTCCCAAATCTTGACCATTGGAGCAAAATCCCCTTGTCTGTGAAACTATTATGTATCTAAATATTATCTGTATAATCACATGTGATTTTCAGGTCTAGTAATTTCTCTTGAACTTTCTAGAGTACAGACTTTCTTTGTCAGGCGTTGCCTGACCCCCTCGCGCACGCAAAGCGCACACACCACAACTGGCAGAGTCATGACGACGTCAGACAAGACTTTCTAGGGTAGACTATAGGGTACAGAAGAATAGTTTCTATCTTTAAGAAATTAGTCAACTTCTTCAGAAAATCATACACATGTGTTAGGCTTACTAGGCTTAGTTACTGTTACATCAAAATTTATCACTTATTAACAATGAATTAATTCTGAATAATTACAAATTTAAGTATTTCATAGTTGAATCATTGCATGGAAAAGTATGGAAAAAATATGGAAATAGAAATAGAAAATTTTTTGACATGATATTAACTTGAATATTCAACCCAATCTCGAGAAAAATTGCCAATAATTTAAAGTACCCTTAGGTCTAGGCACCCACATTTGTTGCTTTCACATTATACAATACATCAATAAATGCAATTTACAGATAAAAAGAAATTAAAAGCTGATTTACAGATTAAAAGGCACCCGTAACATTCATCGGTAGATCAAATGGAATTGGTCAATCAATCAACTCCATTTGAACAAATGATATGTTTTAATGGTCCCTGTTGACTTGAATCGTGTTTAAATGAGCAATATTTTGTTGTTTCCCTACTAGCTTAAAGATTTTCTATTAAAAACACATCAGTCGATCAAATGAATTTGATCGATCGACCAATTCCATTCGATCGACTGACAAACGTTACATGCACCAAAAAATTTGTCCGAAATTTTCAAATTTCAGGACTATATGATTTGATATACCTATTGTTAGTCCTTAGTGGCAAGCCCTTTTAATAGATTCTTAATTTGACTCGGTGCTTGCCCTCAGCACACCACAGAAGTTTCACATATGAAACTAAGAGAGTGTATTGTTTTCTGTGTGCTGTAAAAATTTATAATTTAATTGAAGTTTACAGGATTCAGCTTTTATATTGATAACAGTGAAGTTTTATGTCCGTAAAACAATAAAACATAGCACATCGTTGAGATATGCGCACACATCGTTGAGATGCGCGCGCATATGAGATGCGCGCACGCGCGCACATCTTTGAGATAATGCGCATATCCTGGAGATGCCTTGAGATGCGCGCGCATACATCTTGAATGCGCGCGACCGCGCGCGCACATCTTTGAGATAAGCACGCGTACATCCTTGAGATGCGCGCGCACATCCTTGAGATGCGCGCGACCGCGCTCACATCCCACGCGCGCACATCCTTGAAGATGCACGCATACATCTTGAGATAATGCTCATATCCTTGAGATGCGCTCATATCCTTGAATGCGCTGCTACGCGAGATACATCGCATATCCGCAAAGATGCAAGCACATCCTTGAGATGCGCTCATATCAGCTAAGATGTTTCACAAACTCGCATTAAAAATGTGCGCACAAAGTACTAGCACGAAATTACGATAAAAAGTGTAACATTTTTCGCATTAAAGTGTCATAACGCGTTTCGAAATTATAAATGGGTTCTGTCTGAAATTTGGATCCATAACCGCGAAGACATAAATGGAAAATGACTAATTTAAGACAGACTTTTTGCAATCCTCACGGAAGTTGTGGACAAAAATGATGCAATTTATAGAATTTGTGTACACAATGCTCATATCTCGTCTCATGATTCGATTTTCAGAAAAAATTAGTCAGGAAAGCTGTTTATTATGTTTTCAACTTTCTGAAAGTTTCATGATGATTCGATGAGAAATGGGGAAGATAGAAATTTGACAAAACCCATTTCTCACTGCGACACATGAAACTGACAAAATTTACCCAAACAACGAAATTAATCAGCGCGCACGTGCTACGCTTCAACATTTAGAATAGCGCGCCGTGGGAATGCACGGGGGCGCTTGCGCGCTATTTAACAGTGTTTTCAGATTTGTTCTACGTCTATCCTGAGCCGAGTTATGAACAAAACGTCCAAATTTTGACCGGTTGACTTTGGAGATTGATAACTTTTCTTCCACACAATGTATTGCCCTGAAAGTTTCGAGGAATGTTAGAGGAATTATCGAGCTTTCATTTCCATGTTTTATCTTGTAATTTGAGGGATGATTTATTTTTTCAATCGCGAGTTTTGTGATGCCGATTGATATCCATGTTGAAACAAATTTTCGGCGTTGCTTATTTTGAGCGCGGCTCCCTTGACCACGTGCAGCCTATAACTTTCCCTCAAATTGTCTCAAAGACCAACAAAACTTAGTTCATTTGAAAGTACTCATTGTGCCGATCATTTTGGTACCATTTTTGTGGGGATTTGTCCAAGTCAATTTTTCATGTGACCCCCCTATTGAGATGCGCGCACATCCTTGAGATGCACGCGTACATCCTTGAGATGCGCTCATATCCTTGAGATGCGCTCATATCCTTGAGATGCGCGCACATCCTTGAGATGCGCGCATATCCTTGAGATGCGCGCACATCCTTGAGATGCGCGCACATCCTTGAGATGCGTGCACATCCTTGAGATGCGCGCATCGCGAATGCGCGCATCCTTGAGATGCGCGCATCTGAGATGCGCGCGTCCTTGAGATGCGCGCATGAATGCGCACATCCTTGAGATGCGCGCACATCCTTGAGATGCGCGCACATCCTTGAGATGCGCGCGCATCCTTGAGATGCGCGCACATCCTAGTTGAGATGCGCGCACATCCTTGAGATGCGTGCACATCCTAGTTGAGATGCGCGCACATCCTTGAGATGCGCGCACATCCTTGAGATGCGTGCCCACATCTTTGAGATCTAGATGCGTGCGCACATCTTTGAGATGCGTGCGCACATCCTTGAGATGCGTGCGCACATCCTTGAGATGCGTGCGCACATCCTTGAGATGCGCGCGCACATCCTTGAGATGCGCGCGCACATCCTTGAGATGCGTGTGCACATATCCAATATCCTTGAGATGCGTGCGCAAATTCTTGAGATGCGTGCGCACATTCTTGAGATGCACGTGCATATCTCAAAGACGCACGTGCTTATCTCAAAGACGCACGTGCACATCTGAGCTTGAAAGATGCACGTATACATCTTTAAGAGCATGTGTACACCTTAGAGATGCTTGTGCACACCTTAGAGATGCATGTGCACATCTTAGAGATGCATGTGCGCGTCTTAGAGATGCATATGCACATCTTAGAGATGTAAGTGCACATCTCAGAAATACATGTACATATCTTAGAGATGCATATGCACATATTAGAGATGCATGTGCACATCTTAGAGATGCATATGCACATCTTAGAGATGCATGTGCACATCTTAGAGATGCATGTGCACATCTTAGAGATGCATGTGTACATCTTAGAGATGCATGTGTACATCTTAGAGATGCATGTGCACATCTTAGAGATGCATGAGTACATCTTAGAGATGCATGTGTACATCTTAGAGAAGCTATGTATGCGCATATCCTAGAGATGCATGTGTACATCTTAGAGATACTTGTGCACACCTTAGCTTAGAGATGCACGTACATATCTAAGAGATGCATGTGTACATCTAAGAGATTCATGTGTAAATCTTAGAGATGCACGTGCACATCTTAGAGATGCACGTGCACATCTTAGAGATTTAAGTCTCAATCTTGATATGCACATGCACATCTTAGAGATGCATATGCACATCTTAGAGAATAGAGATGCATGTGCATATCTTAGGAGATGTTTGTGTTCATGTTAAAGATTCTCGTTCACATCTAAGAGATGCTGGTGTCCATCTTAGATATGCATGTGCATATCTTATTGATGCAAATACACATCTTTTTGATGCATGTGCACATCTTTTTTTATGTACAAGCAAATCCTTTCGATGTCCTTGTACTTCAATTTGATGTACGTGTACACCTTTTTGATGCACGTGAACATTTTTTTGATACATGTGTTCACTTTTCGGTACAAGTGCACATCTTTAATTTGATGAACGTACAAATGTTTCTGATGCATGAGCACATTTTTATGATGAATAAATCATGCATCATTGCACTTCTAAGTAGTAAGCGTCAGTAAATTACAATATTCGAGGAATGAATACAAAAATCAGATCAATTGCTGTAAATGTTTATGTAGGAAAAATAATGAGTTTTGCTTCAACTATAAAATCATCTGTGTCAAAAAAGATCAAGTTCTATCTGGTATTTAAATTTAATTTAAATCACTGTATGTATTTAAACACAGTGCGTTATCCTGTCCTCTAATAAAAGGTCAGGATAAAACTTTAGGAAAGCGTATCGTGACGTATAATTGTGAATAATTAAAGAAATCAGCATACACTTGTATCCAGTAGTGAGATGGCATATGGTTCACTGTGAATTCTCTTGGCTAATTTGACGTATATTTCTTCTGAAATTGAATTTGAACTTAAAGCAGCGTTTACGTTTGTTGAGGACGATTTCATTTAAAGATTTGGAGTATTGCAGATTATTATATCGCTATGTCGTCCTCATATCTGACCAAAGTTTAGCACATCCGAAATGAACTTCATCATAATTCCTTCTGCCTGAAATGACCCTTGTAAATATTATTTCATTGACTCTATTATAATTGGGTGTCAACTATAATTAACCAAGTGTGCAGTATTGAAAGTGAATACTGTGTAGAGGAAATAACTCGTACCGAATGACAGACCGACCTGGTTACTAAAATACTAAAGACAAACTGGGACTATTAATACAATCCACCAATACCCGATGTGTAACCCAGAGTGACGCCACTGTCAAGTCTTAGATTGTCAAATTGATGACAGAAACACGCCTGCACCCCGTGAACGACACAGATGAAATGTATACAATGTATCGGTAGGAAATGTAACAATATTTGACAACTGTGTTTAACGCGTGTTACAATGGAGTTCATTCCTACTTGGCAGCATCATTAGTCTAGGAGCTCACCTTTCCAATATTATAGGAAAGACTCTCCCAAGCTTCTTGCTTTCCTGGAGTGGTTTTACTGCTTTACTTTGAGTTTCAGACGCCTCCAGAGGTCTCACGATCGGGGGATGTTCCGGCAAAACCAAAGTCATCATGCATTTCCTTCCCTAAAACATATCTTGATTCTTGATTTGTTTAATTCTATAATCGATATTTTATTGGGCAAAAGCGAATTGGGAAAATCGTCATTTCCGACGATGGCGTTTTATATTGTCGACAATGAAATATGAATCGCTGCTGTGGTAAATGAATTCACTGTCGACAAGAATTCAATTTCACTGTCGACATTTTTTGCAATAAATTGCCATTTTCGACTATGAATCGCCATTGTTAGCAATGGATACATTTTCGGCAATGAATATCTGATGATCGCCCATGGCGATCGACTGACATTTGGTCGCCATTGCTATTCAAGGGGAACGGACATTTCATCTCACGACACTTCATCTCAGGACACTTTATCTCGCAATATGTCAGCTCTCTGCAATGGTAAGGGTCTGGATTAGTGTTATGGTTAGGGTTTGGGTTAGGGACAGGGTTAAGGTTTGGGTTAGGGTTATGGTTAGGGTCAGGATAGGAAGATGAAGTGTCCTGAGATGAAGTGTCGTGACATGAGATGTCGCCCACCGCTATTCAATTTATCGCCATTGTCGTCAATAAAAATCACCATCGCGCCACTCGACAATGAGTATGAAGATTTTTCCAAATTGCAGTTACCCTTTTGCCTTTTATTGTAATTAATTCAAAATCACATTACCAATGCATTGATGTTATTAATTCAAAGTACCACAATATATTTAATTCATTTTATTATCCACGTGCCTGAAATTAGATAATATATTGTTAGCAACTTTGAACTTTTGAAGCTCAGCTAGGTAATTGTAAATTATTTAGACTTTCATAAACTAATATGTTGTTTGCATAGTTCAGATTCAATCAAACATGTTAGTCACGAAATTTAGAACCGCCGATTTTCAATTTCATGAAATTGAAAACGACATTTCTCAATTTTGTTTAACCAATTTTTTTATAACCCATCGTACGAAAATGATTGGAACTTGAGATGAAGTCATTCATGCTGATGCTGCGACAATCGACGAGACAATGGATGAGGATATGATCCAATCCATTAAATCACCATTGGATCGCCGCAGTCAATCATTGGATTTAACAATCCATTCACCAATGCCCGATCACAATCAGTAACTTGGGGATTTTTGATAACCCCCTAATTTTCGCTCTACAACAATTTTATTATTTTAGACCAATTCCAAATATGTAGCACTCGTAAGGTAAAAATAGTTGACAAAAAGGAAAATTCCATTTGTACCTGTTTCTCTATTTGACGTGATAAAATGCTGTTGTATGTATTCGAATATTTCTTATTCGGTGTTCTTGTCATACCATCACCTCTATATCGAGAGCGTAAATACCTTTTTCCATGCTGACATCCTATTTCAACAATCCACTATAACTATAAGTTAAGCGAAAAATAACGTAACCACGAATGATAGAATAATAAAGATGAATTAAACGTTCGGTATGTGAATCTCGAAGCTTCTCAAGAAGGATTTTAATTACTCGCCCATTTATTCTACTGAAGTACTAGTGAAGAACTGACTGTATAATTGGCTGCATTTACTATTTTTTGCATTCTATGGCTTGCCCACGGGTACCTACCTATTTAATCTTAATGAATGCGTTTATGTTGTTTTAAGGACAATAAATAATAAATTGACACGATGTTGTTTTTGGGCTGGAAATAGCAAGTGTAATATCCGTAGTCGATATATTGAATCGTTATTATTCCTTTTGTCCAGATCGCCATGTCATTGTCCGTCGAATTATGCTGGTAAATTGCCAGCTGGTAATGCAGCCTCCCCAAAACACACTTCTGATTGCCATGTCCTTAGACGACTTCTCTTCACGATAAGCACAGTATATATATGTACGTGTGATTATATCGGACAATTTATACGCCGGAAGATAGGAGATACCAGGTGTGTCGTCACGATCATAGTGCAAAGCAGTGTTTTGCTGAGGTCAAGCAGTCAGGGTTTGGGTATACCACAAGTGAAAATATAAATACAACGGTAAACTTATTGTCGAACTTATTATTCTTAAACTTCAATTCAGAATCGCGAACAGCAAGCCTACGTTAGTCCGTTTGACTTATGTTGATCTTGATTAGGACAGGAATTTTAGTTTACTTCACCAAGATCACGCGTTTTCACACCGACATAGAATTTAGAATTTATAAAAGGCCTCAAAAAGTGCGAGTTGATTGTTAGTTGCATGATATCATGGCTCTCAAATTTAAAACATAAAATGCTGATGTTTATAGATCATTAGGACTATCGTAACATATTGTGCTAAGGCTAAATTCTAATATTCTATCGGGAATACAATAAATCCATAATTATTACGAATATTGGTAAATTGTTGAAGTCCAACCGTCTTTTGTTGATATTTGATTGTTGGAGCGTGTCCTTAGGCTTTGAGGCTGCCGAATGATAATTTTACGCACGATTATGCCATATTGTGAAGTTCGTGATGGGTTTGTGTTCTATCGAGGTGGAGAACAATACCACATTTTAAAAGACCGACTTTTTCCGTGACGAAAATTCTGAACACTTCAAGTTTTTAGATTTTGTAATCAGGATTATCAGGATTCAGGGCCAATGTAATTTTGTATTTGATCAAGGCTTTACAATAAGTGTGGTTATCCGCTTCTAAAGGCTGTATATGAATTATGAAGTGCGAAAATTGTCACTCAAATTGATAGATGCATTTAAAATCAGGAAAAATTAAGATATTAAGTAAAGGATCACACTTGGGTTGTCAAATTATCAGCTCTTTTTAGTTTTTATTGCTCAAATATCAGTCTACGCACTAAAAGTCGAAACTGAGTACTGACCAAATTTTATGGGGCTCTGCCCCAGACCCCCTAGGAGTTTCTTTCCACGGATTGGGCTAACATTGCTTGGCCAACCCAGAAGTCTGGGAACTGGGAAGCAAATTACATGATAGTGATACATCATTAAAACTGATCTAATTAGTAAAAAGATGACGTTACACCACCTGCCTTTACGAGGTCAATGAGGGATATATATCTTGTTCCTACTTGAAGTGCACATGAGAAAATGAGAAGGGGCTATCAATACATTAACGTATCAGTGTGAATACAAAGTACACCGCAATTTCTTCAAGTTTTCCGGGTTTTGTTGCTCGGCTGTGTAGTTTCAAGTTGGAATATTGTATAGTTTAGCAGATGCTGGGCCTTTTCTTGTGTAGGTACAAGTACTACGTAATTTGAACAATGAAGCTTTTGGTGAGTACCAACTGGCACTCGGCAGCCATGGCCCATAGCGGGAATTCCATACCATCGTACATTGTGTTTAACCGCCCATGTACAATGGATAACGAGATGTTTCATAGGCCCGTCCATAATAGAGTTAATAAACTTTCTCTTGCCTCGAATATAAGGACAATGAAAATTATAAAGCGAATAATAAAGCGTAGCCCGTAGGTACCTACTGAGTTATTGTATTTAAATCTCTTAACCCGTACATTTGCTTGTAAACCTTATAAACTCTTTTTTAGTTTTAGTTCGTAGAATTCATAAAAAATGGCTCCTTGCCTCCTTTTACACCTTCAGTTCGTAGAATTTAAACATAAGAAATGGCTCCTTTTCTCTCCCGGCCGTACTCACCATTGGGGACCCCGTGCCATGAAACTATGAAAACTGTGTTGATGATTTAATGATTGATGTGAAATCGCATGGGCTTACTAAGCAAATAACGCATTCACAGATCAGTCCTCACAGTATTTCCCACGTGCCAAGTCACGTGTTCCTGGCCATGTCACGTGTATCGGGGCTAATATACGGATGGAATAAATTCTGCGTGTCAAAACCTGCCGAGGAGCAATTTCAATGCTAACTTCCCATTCAATTTCACATATTATGTGAGATCATGTAGGTATTATATAAATTACCCTTCACGAACAATAAAACAGTGGATGTTGACGTCACTATCAGGGTTTAGAATGGAGAATTGCGGACGTTTCAGAGTCGTTTATTTATTCCTTGGAGCAGTCTCGCAGGTGCAGCGAACATAATATAACAATAATTGAATATATTTGACAATATATAAAGCATACCACACAATATAGCTCACAGACCACAGTTTTATATAAAACCTTTTAGTTATAGCGCTCTTAGGGGTTCTAATCTTCTAATGGTGTCCGCAGCTTTAGAGGTGGCCGGGGGTGGAGTGACGTCATTATCAAAGTTTAGCGTGGTACGTTATTGACGCTGATCCGACCATCTTTTGTGAGCAGAGTTCTAATCTTGTAATAGTCTAATGGATGATATATTGCACACCCGCCGTAGGTTTATGAGGTTATTGCTCTATGTTGAGTTAGTGCTGTAACTCTGGGGTAAGTTCACCGCAATAAATTCTAAATTTAACTGATAATTGACTGAAAATTGGATTAGTTTTAGGAAAAAAGCTGGCTATGTCGTCATATTATTTCGCCACAAATGTTGCAATAACCGCCCCATTTTACCAAATATCGCTTACACTTACTCTTGTGACGTTACTCTTTCCTAATAGCAAACTATGTCTTATTCGGCAGCTGTCAAAGATTAAAGACTGCTAACGATAGTTATTTTGCCAGTCCTACATGACGAAATTTTCATTGTTGAAAATAGCGAATTTCTTACATTGAAAACGCCTGTTTATCGCAATCGCATGCGACTTTCAGTTCGTCTTACATAATAATATTTGCTAGCACCTGTCCAAAAGTAACTAAGTAAGCTTATACTTCTGTTATTTTGCTCTCCCTACATTACTCCACCTTCAGCTTGTTTACATCTCTACTTCTAACTTGATACATATTACTCCAGACCAAATTGATCACTAAATAGTGCAAATCAAATACTAGTTTGGTACGAAAAATATTGTAAAATGTGCTGTGAAGCGCGAAGTCATCATGACAGGTTAACATGTCCAATCGATGACGTTGTCCAGCATGTGAACTCCACAACAAATGTTTCGTGTTGTAGAATGTAGCTGTGGTGACAGGGCGGATCATTGGAAGAACAAGGTACGGAAACAACCGGAATGATCGCCCGAGAGCACTTACATCTGGCAACTGTAATAAATGTCCGAAACACCAGGGCTTTAAACTTTACAGTGCCATCAGCATACCCTTGAAGGTCATGATAAAATGACATGATTTTCAACCCTTATGAATCCTAATTCTTACTTCAAGGATTGTGTATACTCATATTGATCATATGACATTTTGTTTGGTGCCGCCAGTTTTAACTTTTATAGTTGACAACTTTTAATGACTATAGTCGAGTGTATGATAGGTACTGAAGTATTAAGTTTGGCACAGTCCATGGAGTTTTGTACTTCTTTGACATTGCTAGTGCCAGCAAAGATCGAAGAACGTCGTAGATTATGATCAGCCGAATTTTAACTTATAACGCGGATAGAACGTTGTCAGTAAAAGAAATAGTTCAGTAAAAGAAATAGTTTATTTTACATCAACAATCAATTTATATGTCCAATATGTTAGGTTAGAATATATACATGGAGTAGTTTCGGCTATTTGAAACGCAGAGATTTAGTATTTGCCATGTAAATGCTCGAGAATGGACAGCTATTTTGATAACTTAACAATACAATTGAGAAAAGAGGTAAGTCAAGGTGGTTAAGAAGTATAGGCATTTCCTTATGTGCTGATGAAGGGAAGGAGTACTGGCGTTTGTTCCTCACCGCGGGACACATCATGCCTGGCAATAGTCAAAATGCGTGTCAATTGAGCTGAAGACCACGGGAAGTACCTACATGTGGTGGATTGGTTCCATCGAGCCTAGTATTTATGTAATATGCAACTAGCATAAATATAAATGCTAGCAGGTATGGTATGTGTTGTGGCTGAGCCCATGTTATCACCCACATCTAAAACTTTGATCTCAATTACCTGCTACCTATAGAACCTTGAACCTTTGCAGCAAGAGTAAAGACATCAGCATGTGCGTATGGTAAGTCTGTTAAATCGGCATAGATAATCATGGATAGGCCCTGGCACGTAAAGAAGAAAAATTCTCATGATGAGTCAGTGATCTTAAAGTTTACTTCTGGGAACCATTCCTCCTCACTTCCAATATTTTGTCTTCTATTTACGAGACATTTAATTTTGCTTTTCAGAAGGCTAATCCCAACTGAGAAATCCTTAATGTCACTAGCTTCAGGTAAGGTACGGAAGGTGTTCCACATAATACTAGCCCAAAGATAAATGGAGTCAACTTGTATGGGCGCTATAATGAGAGTAGGTTTCCGGCGTGATATTTTGAAGTGTGGAAGGAGAGCTATTGGTGTATGGAATTTAAGGATAATGCTGATACTGAGTAGAACATGATAATTATATAGATTGTGGACAGTTAAAATGTTCTGTTCATTAAATAATGGCTTGGTATGTTCCTTCTCAAAGAAGTCGGTGCCAAGAGTTTGTAGGTCAATAGACCTAGTCCTGGCAGCTGTTCGGTGCTTTTCTAGGTAAGCCTCACTATCACCAAACATTATGCGGATGCAGTGTTTTTGGGCAGTAAATATGGGTTTCATTTTACTATGTGAAACACCTCCCCATACAGTTATACCATAGCTAAGGTGACTTTCAAAAAGAGTGTGATAGAGACTTTTGTGAAGAGTTTTAGGGATGTACTTTTTAATGCGATTCAGTTGGCCACTACAGCATCTAAGTTTTTTGGCAAGAGCAGAGATATGCTGTGTCCACAAAAGTTCGTCATCGATTGTTACACCAAGGAATTTGATTTCAGCAACCTTCTTTATTTCAAAGTCATTAATTCTTACAGGCGGGCATTGCAATTGGTCTACACTATTTGATTTTGGTTTGAAGTGCATGTAGCAAGATTTTTTCATATTTATGTGAAGCTTGTTTGCATACATGTAAGAAGAGACTAAAGTTAAAAGAAAGTTTGCTTTTCTGATAGCTTCCTCTTTACTATTACCTACGATAAAGATATTTGTATCATCAGCAAATAAAATGAATTTTCCTTGTCAGTTTTGAAATTGTTTCAAAAGTTTTAATTTCTTTTTCTTTTTCATAGAAAAATAGGGATACTGTGGGCAATGGGAATGGAATAAAATCGTTAAATTGTTATGCCTCAATTACCTAAATTCCTTTTACGAGATGATATCTCATATATCCAAGGCAGCTAAACAGACGATAATCGATAATGACATGTTCAATGTTTGTTGTTCATCCCAATATCACCGAATAGTGAAGAAGAATGAAGATCTAAATACAGTAATAACTCAATCAGATTTCTAGAGCAGATGTGTCTAGAAAAATTCAACTGAATGGTATTTGAGAAAATTTTGTTTGATTGTTCAATGAGTCAAGAGACTATAGAAGATCAATGCAATGTTCATTTCATTGGTATTGCTTTATTGGGTCACAAGAGGGGCTGATTTTTGTTCGTGAGGGAAAGGTAAATAATTTGCATTTGTCCGTTTATCAATAATTCATTTTAGCTCATTCTGTTTTCATTCTCTGGTATTTGATGGCTGCTGGTTCAACTCAAATATATAAAACGTCGTGAAAATTTAATTCAATTAGGCGATTTTATTGATTTTATTAGGAAATATATGTCGTATATTGTGGATCATATTAAACAAACTTGGGTTTTAGTTGGAATAAGGCTATACGTGCTGTTCGCACTGTCACGTTCTCTTAGAGTTGGTTTGCACGACCGGTAGGCTCAGAGAAATGACACTTTTATCTGGGTTTATAATGGGAATATGTTTGTCTAAGAAAAGCTGGTATTTTTAGGTCACGACCTTCGGTCACATGTTAATGCTTCTCCACAGCTAGACAGACGAACTGTCTGTTGTCTTCAGATAGCACTAGCCATGTCGTATATTTTATTTTATTTTATATTCGGATATAGGGGTACTATTTCTGTAAATTTTTGGCTGATCACGTTTTTCTTTATTTGTTGATTTTGTCATGGTGTCTAACTCTGACTCTCCGAGCACAGTTTCGTTATTTCTATGTCTTAACGACAATTTTATTGGCAAATTCCTAAAGTGCTGTACAAATCGAAAATATTTTTGAAGCATTTCTGTAATTCCTCCACGACTAGATCTACAAATAATCAGGACGGTAGAACGCTGCGGGCATTATCATGGCCCACTGTGTAGATGCGATGCCATATAGGCATTACTGTCTTCATTCCAGAACCAACATGAATACACTTTTGGATCTATAATTTCGTGTATTGTTCTGGTACTACTTCCACCAGTCTTCCCTTCTAATTACCGTCAGCGGAGCTGTCCAGCCTCATTTGGGAAATTACACCAGGTCGTGGGTGAAGAATATAGGCGATACAATGTCATCATTTCACCATGTTAAACCGTGGTAATTACGTCACTTTCACACGCCTACTCCTCACACACTGCACCTCTCCTCTATAACCTCGAAGTTCGAACTGTGGTGTATACACTTCTAGAAGCTGCAATGTAATGGCAGTCTTTAATGGTTTCCTTTTTCCTTTGTGTGATATATGTGGGGATGCTGCAACACCAGGTTACGCAGTGTTTTACTTTCCTCTCTTTTATTGAATATCTGGGGAGTTACTTTTTACTCTCTTGAATATCTGGTAATCTGGTAGTGTTTTACTTTCTACTCTTTTATTGAATTTCGATGATCTGGGGTTGTGTTGAGTATCACACTTTTGTATAAACCAACACCTCACTAAATGATAGCTGTTCGGACGTTTCACTCTTTTGAATATATCTGGTAGAGTGTTTTGCTTTCTACTCTTTTGAATATTTCGTAGAGTCTAGAATTTCGCTTTCTACTATTTTGTCCTTGAATATGTGGTATAAGATAATACAGTGCTACACTTTGTTACCAAAAGAAGCCAACTTGGATCTTCCTTGGCTAGTAAGGTATCTTAGCCAAAGTACTCCGAGATTGACAGAGTCACCCTAGCTAACGCTATTTGTCCAGTCCCACTACCAATAAAAAACAATAGTAAATACTCCACGGTCAAAACTACTTGAATAGTCCTCAGATTAATTGTGATCCTAACTTCCAATGCTATACGGTCTATAACCTACCAAATTTTTGCTTCGCTTTGGAGAATAATTACAGTCCATTGGAGTACACAATAGCGAATGGAGTACAAACACGCCTGCAAGCCAAGTCAATTCATAACATACTTTTGTTTTCTAAGAAGTCTTACAAAAGAACACCAAAAATAGCACTTCAAAAACTTTTGGAGAAAAATAGAATATTTTCTCCTGATGCTTCTTCGAGAAGCCGAATTTAAATAACAGATGAAGCAATTAAAACGCAGCAAAGCTACTTAACTGGCACGCGACAAGTACACACAGAGAATATTATAAAGTAAATAAGTAAATACTATTTAGTAAATATACAGCTAAATGCCCTTCATGGCAGATGTCCGGTTACTTACAGTCTTCAGCCAAAGATTGGCGTTTACGTTCCACCAAAACACCGCTTTTAACCAAAACATAATGACATCACTCGGGTAGGTCTATTTTACTTGTGCGACTGTAACTGCAGAATTTAGTCGCGTAACCACTAATCGTTCGGAGTTCATTTCTACGAATATTTGAATCCTTAAAATTGCTCTAATAAATTTTTAGAGTACCCTATAGCGATACGTTGAACTAAGAATGTGGTATTTTCTGACTTTTCATCAACGGGAGCTATGCCGTTACGACATGTACATCAGTGCATCGAATCAATTAAACAGTAACGTTTTGATGTTAATTTCTGAACTGTTCCACAAAATCTGTTTAATTATATAAGAGTCGGGACTCTTTTTCTGCCCCAGCCTAAAGCCGTATCATGGCTCAGTAACAATTTAAATTCGGTGTCTGTAACTGACGTTTGACATTCGACATTCTTACAAATTTTCCGCTATTTGGGGTCGGGCTTATTTCTTAATTTCTCCATTCATTGTCTAACTATAATGTTTAGATTATAGTCTTTTAGCTTGACAGTACCAGCCTCAAACATTTCATACAGCTATAGGGAGCTCAGTTAAGTAGTTATTTGATGCATACCGTACAACATATTGCTAAGGGCCAGGACATACCGCAAGCTGCATACAGCTATATGTAAGGTGTATTTTAGTATTTGTTACTCAGTCATATCCTACCGTTTACGATAACTAGACAATACAAACATATGACGTGTCGTACCGCTGTTTCTTTTATCAGACGTAGGATGTCTGCGCACATATATACATATGTTGATTGTTCAACGTCTCCGATATTCACTATTATAAACCATTTTAGAACCCTTTGACGTTTCATCATCGGTCATAGACACTTGTCTGATCGGGTCCTTATTGCTTTGGACGTCCTTCCGGCCCAGCGCCTCGGGAAGTAGTCGAAATGGAACCGAGAGGCGAGTTGCTGCAAGTATTCTATAAACCATGCTTATAAGAGTATTCTCTACCACCTATTTAGCGTAGCTCGAAACGCTCTAGCCGAGGTTATATTATCATGTACACGGTGTGATGTACCATTAACTCATATACATATCAATAAATCAAAGAGGGCGACTTATGGCGAACATAAACCTCCCTGTAGCCATACTAAACACGAATAGAAATATACGTAATGAATAAATTCAACTTCTCAAGCGCAATAGATGTAAGTCTGAATGATTCATTGTAATCTCTTCCATCATGCCCACTTCTTTGTTCCTGTATTAGTGATTTCTATAGATTTCCAGTGACTCAAGACTCAGCATCGCCGCTTGATTCGAGCCCTGGATGGTCTGATTTACATCGGTATACATGGGACTAAGGAGCAACATGTGGAGTTACTGAGGCCTAATGATATAGTTTGCTTCCTACAGTTCATTGAGAACGAAAATCAGTATTTTTTGATGATTGACTCTTACATTGATATGTTTAACTTGATACATATTACTCCAGACCAAATTGATCACTAAATAGTGCAAATCAAATAGTTTGGTACGAAAATATTGTAAATGTTAACATGAAGCGCGAAGTCATCATGACAGGTTAACATGTCCAATCGATGACGTTGTCCAGCATGTGAACTCCACAACAAATGTTTCGTGTTGTAGAATGTAGCTGTGGTGACAGGGCGGATCATTGGAAGAACAAGGCACGGAAACAACCGGAATGATCGCCCGAGAGCACTTACATCTGGCAACTGTAATAACTTCATGCCTTTCACATGTCCGAAACACCAGGGCTTTAAACTTTACAGTGTCATCAGCATACCCTTGAAGGTCATGATAAAATGACATGATTTTCAACCCTTATGAATCCTAATTCTTACTTCAAGGATTGTGTATACTCATGTTGATCATATGACATTTTGTTTGGTGCCGCCAGTTTTAACTTTTATAGTTGACAACTTTTAATGACTATAGTCGAGTGTATGATAGGTATTGAAGTATTAAGTTTGGCATAGTCCATTTTCCATGGAGTCTTGTACTTCTTTGATTCTCCTAGAGCCAGCAAAGTTCGAAGAACGTCGTAGATCATGATCAGCCGAATTCTAACTTTTGGATAGAATGTTGTCTGGTTGTCAGTTTTGAAACTTTTCAAAAGTTTTAATTTATTTTTCTTTTTCATAGAAAAACAGGGATACTGTGGGCATGGAATAAAATCGTTCAAATTGTTATGCCTAAATTACCTAGATTCCTTTTACGAGATGATATCTCATATATCCAAGGCAGCTAAACAGACGATAATCGATAATGACATGTTCAATGTTTGTTGTTCATCCCAATATCAACGAATAGTGAAGATCTAAATACAGTAATAACTCAATCAAATATCTAGAGCAGATGTGTCTGGAAAAATTCATCTGAATGGTATTTGAGAAAATTTAGTCCGGTCGTTCAATGAGTCAAGAGACTATAAAAGATCAATGCAATGTTCATTTCATTGGTATTACTTTATTGGGTCACAAGAGGAGCTGATTTTTGTGCGTGAGGGAAAGGTAAATAATTTGCATTTGTCCGTTTATCAATAATTCATTTTAGCTCATTCTGTTTTCATTCTCTGGTATTTGATGGCTGCTGGTTCAACTCAAATATATAAAACGTCGTGAAAATTTAATTCAATTAGGCGATTTTATTGATTTTATTAGGAAATATATGTCGTATATTGTGGATCATATTAAATAAACTTGGGTTTTAGTTGGAATAAGGCTATACGTGCTGTTCGCACTGTCACGTTCTATTAAAGTTGGTTTGCATGACCGGTAGGCTCAGAGACATGACACTCTTATCAGGGTTTAAAATGGGAATATGTTTGTCTAAGAAAATCTGTGTATTTTAAGCTCACGACATTTCGTCACGTGACAAAGCTAGTTAGACGAACTGTCTGTTGTCTTCAGATAGCACTAGCCATGTCGTATATTTTATTTTATTTTATATTCGGATATAGGGGAACTATTTCTGTAAATTTTTGGCTGATCACGTTTTTCATCATTTGTTGATTTTGTCAAGGTGTCTAACTCTGACTCTCCGAGCACATTTTCGTTATTTCTGTGTCTTTACGAGAATTTGAATGGCAAAGGGTTGTACAAATCGTCAATATTTTTGAAGCATTTCTGTAATTCCTACACGACTATAGATCTACAAATAATCAGGACGGTTGAACGCTGCGCGCATTATCATGGTCCACTGTGTAGATGCGATGCCATATAGGCATTACTGTCTATATTCCATAACCAACATGAATACACTTTTGGATCTATAATTTCCCGTATTGTTCTGGTACTACTTCCACCAGTCTTCCCTTCTAATTACCGTCAGCGGAGCTGTCCAGCCTCATTTGGGAAATTACACCAGGTCGTGGGTGAAGAATATAGGCGATACAATGTCATTATTTCACCATGTTAAACCGTGGTAATGACGTCACTTTCACACGCCTATTCTCACACACTGCACCTCTCCTCTATAACCTCGAAGTTCGAACTGTGGTGTATACACTTCTAGAAGCTGCAATGTAATGGCAGTCTTTAATGGTTTCCTTTTTCCTTTGTGTGATATATGTGGGGATGCTGCAACACCAGGTTACGCAGTGTTTTACTTTCCTCTCTTTTATTGAATATCTGGGGAGTTACTTTTTACTCTCTTGAATATCTGGTAGTGGTAATCTGGTAGTGTTTTACTTTATTCTCTTTTATTGAATTTCTGGGGAGTTACTTTTTACCCTCTTGAATATCCTGTAATCTGGTAGAGTGTTTACTTTTTACTCTTTTATTGAATTTCTGGTGATCTGGGGTTGTGTTGAGTATCACACTTTTGTATAAACCAACACCTCACTAAATGATAGCTGTTCGGACGTTTCACTCTTTTGATTATAATATCTGGTAGAGTGTTTTGCTTTCTACTCTTTTGAATATTTCGTAGAGTCATGAATTTCGCTTTCTACTATTTTGTCCTTGAATATGTGGTATAAGATAATACAGTGCTACACTTTGTTACCAAAAGAAGCCAACTTGGATCTTCCTTGGCTAGTAATCCAATGTCTTATCTATAAAGGTGTATGGGTATACTACAAACATAACAAATACTGTACATCGATTTTCTAATTCAAGGATTGACATAAGAGGCGGAAGAGACTAAACTGTGAATCATCAGCGGTTACCCTACAGTTGTAAGGTCTCCTGCCATCTGCGATGTAGGTGTCCCATCAGCAGGTGACAAAGGGAAACGGAGGGGTTTCGGCCCACGTACCCCTCACAGCTTACAACTGCAGGGCTGGGCCACCCAGGACTCCGGATTCCTGAGCAACACAGTTTAGAGGGAAGGGGGAGGAAAAGGAAAGAGTTCAGTAGAGGTAAAAAGATCAATGAGTGTTATTAAATTCGGGTGAAACATCTTAATGTTACGCTATTTAAAACCTGAAAGTGGAAGTTAAAATGAATGGGAGGTTACAGGCATCTGCCTGTCCAGCCCCACATTCAGTCCCAGGCTAATCATACAGTAAGTTGCTCAAGGTCAGCAACAAGCTGCACAACTATCCAGTACAGAATGTGAAGAACCTCGCGTGCCAATACCTAAACAAATTGATCTAAAATTGTACTGTTATCTAAAATTGCATATTTCTGAAAGACTAAGCTATTCTTATTAAGGCAACGTTTAATAATGTCTACAAGATTGGAGTTACTATATCCTCTTTCAATCAGTTTTTGGAAAACGTTTTTAAGATTGAAGAGGAAAGTTTCTAATTCAGTACAAATGTTAGCATACCTAAGGATTTGACTATAGAATACATTATGGCCTACTTCTAGAGGGATATTACTCTGTGGAAATGTTAAGGAAACTACAGAGAAATTAAAGTCATCGGTCTTGTTATATACAGACACAATAACCTTGCTTGGTTGGATAGAAATATTGAGGTCCAGGTAGTTCACGTTCTTGTTGTCATTACCTGACCTCTCCATTTCAAGAGAAGGATGATAGATTTGTTTGATTAGAGCTTCAAAGTTGAGATAATTAGTGGTGATAAGATCATCGACGTAGCGTCGTGTTTTAGAAAGAATCTTAGCTAGGGAAAACTTTTTGGACTTTAAAAGATTTAGCATGAAGTTAAACTCTCGTTTAGCGAGAGTGAGATCCGCGATGGGGGAACTGGAATTTCCACCCATGGGGATTCCTAAGACTTGGATAAAGACTTTACCTGCGAAAACTATATAGGTGTGATAGATGATAAAATGAACTGCTTCTTTGAGCTGATCTCTATCAAAACTATGGTAGCCATCATAGACCTTCTTCGCGAAGAAACACTTATTTGTATCATATTTACAAATATTTATGTACTTGTTTCTTTCAGAGAAGATCAGATCTATAACTTCTCCAATCATATCATCAACTTCTTTAAGGTCTAAATTGGTATATAAAGTGGTAAAGTCGTAAATTTGGAGATTAAATGCTTCACTGCTCTGCAGTGACTCAAGAAACTGTGCAGAAGAATCTATGCTCCAGAACACATTGACACCACTGTTATTGTATATTGTCTGACAATACTTCTTGAAGTATTCTCGTAGGAGTTTAAGACTACAATTAACAAGGATGTTCAGCTGTTTAGTAGCACATCTTCTCGCCCCAGCTATGAAGCGTGCTTTGTATGGGTTCTTGTGGAGTTTAGGATTCCAGAACAGCCGTGGTAGACACATGTTTTGGTCGTCGACGGTGATGGAGTACTTGTCTCGTAGTGTCGAAGCGATTTGTTCGACGTAGAAGTCAGGGTCGTTTGGGAGAGGAGAGTAGGTTTTGTTACCCGTACATTCTAATGTATCAGTGTCAAAACCAAGTTCTTTGAGAAGAGTTATAACATAGAACTTCTTACAGATAAAAGCGAAGTTGTTAGATGCTTTATCAATAGTACAAATGATATAAAGCTTCTGAAGACGTTTCAGTTCTTCTTTGACACCCTCTCTCTCAAGGACATTGTCTTCAGTTTGTTCAAAGACATGTGGATGGTTGTCTTTATAGAATCCAAGTCTATTATCAACGATATCCGACACTCTGCTATACCAAGAATCAAAAGCAGCGTTCTTCAAGTGGTACTTCTTACTTTTGCTCTTGATAAAGCTTGTCAAATCATCGTCAATACTAGCTTTGATCTCTGACACAGTCTGATGACAAGGAATTCTAAATTTACTACCGAAAGATAAAATATTTCTTAAATCTGGATCATTGGCAATACTCAAGTCACCAGTAATAATATGCCCTAGTGGCTCATAATTATAAGATGATAAACTACAGTTACATTGAGAATTTAGAATTGCTCGAACATCAGGAATGGTAAGATTTTTGAGAAATTTGCTGTAATTACAAACGGGTAAACTAAGAGGTTTACTATAACGATAGTAAACGCGTAGAGGAGACTTCTCTTGTAGAGGAGGAGGAAGAAGCTTGACAACAGATTTATCTGAGAGAATGGATTGAAATTTCAAATTATCCATAAATTTACTATTAAATGATAAAATTAGATGTTCACGTTCCTTGATTTTCTCAGCCTCATTCACTTTGAATTTAGGTGAGAATGTCCTACAAAATGATTCACAGATATTGTACAAAATTCCAGAATTAACACTAGCCAAATTAAATAGGGAGTCTAAATCTGTTAAGGAATATGATCTCATAGTTTTAAATAAGGAATGGTCAAAATTAGTAATAGAGTCTTTGAAAAGAACGAGATTATCTGCAATCTCTTCTTTACTCCTATTCTTACAAGAGGCTCTCTTACTGCCTCTGCCACGTTTATAACGTTTGATAAAACCATTAAAATAGTTGACAGTAATACCTTGCGATATACTGCCAAATCCCTTCTTTTTATCATTAAGGCCTAAGGGATACGCTGTACCTAACCTGTCAATCCAGTAGTCCTCCAAACTACACAAATCATTCTTCACGTCGGTTGAAATGTCCTTATCGACGTAATCAATGATCTGGATAGTTGCTTCACAGAAGCAATGACCAGGAAGGTTGAAATGCTCATAGATAAATGTGGAGGCATTATTCTTCACACCCGATCTATGACCATTCATACGCTTGTGAAGTGGCTGACTGGTTTCACCAACGTACTGTTTTTGACAAGAGGAACAGGTGATAAGATATATAACATTGGCGTTCTTACAGGAGATATTAAGACTATCATGACAAAATATGAATTTATTATTAAATGTACTACTACAAAAGGTTTTACTAGTGACAAAGGACTTGCAGGTTAGACATCCCTTACTATTACAGAGGAGGAAGTGGGAAGAAGTTACGCTATTGATGTTCAACCACTTTGCAAGATTTTGTGATAGAATTTGTTGCTACGTTTAAGTCATGTTATTACAACTCCCCTTGTCAGAAGTGACCCTCCTATACACACCGACTCAAGGTATGTAAAGGGAGAGGGACCGGACATCACCCTACTGGTGTGGGGCTGCCACACTTAAGGCGGGCGGTAGATGACATGAATCTAAACAGATTCTCCCACCATCACACTACAGCCTGGCGGGGGGCCATACGGCCATAAGCCCACCTTATCACCGGATCACATAGTGCTGCTGCTTCTCGCGCCAGAGCATGGCGGGCAGCTCACGCCAAGAGAATGTATTTACATGACAAACGGATAAAGTGAATGCATCTGGAATAATCAATGAACAAGAAAATCAAAGGGAATAGAGACCACGATATAGTAATAATAGAGTATAAATTCATATTCAAGCTATCAATTCTGTGCCCAACGGGGCGGAGGAACCGGCCACCAGGAGAAACACCATGATATGGATCTAATCCAATGTCTTATCTATAAAGGTGTAAGTACTCCGAGATTGACAGATTCACCCTAGCTAACGCTATTTGTCCAGTCCCACTACCAATAAAAAACAATAGTAAATACTCCACGGTCAAAACTACTTGAATAGTCCTCAGATTAATCGTGATCCTAACTTCCAATGCTATACGGTCTATAACCTACCAAATATATGCTTCGCTTTGGAGAATAATTACAGTCCATTGGAGTACACAATAGCGAATGGAGTACAAACACGCCTGCAAGCCAAGTCAATTCATAACATACTTTTGTTTTCTAAGAAGTCTTACAAAAGAACACCAAAAATAGCACTTCAAAAAGTTTTGGAGAAAAAAAGAATATTTTCTCCTGATGCTTCTTCGAGAAGCCGAATTTAAATAACAGATGAAGCAATTAAAACGCAGCAAAGCTACTTAACTGGCACGCGACAAGTACACACAGAGAATATTATAAAGTAAAGAAGTAAATACTATTTAGTAAATATACAACTAAATGCCCTTCATGGCAGATGTCCGGTTACTTACAGTCTTCCACCAAAGAGTTGCGTGTACGTTCCACCAAAACACCGCTTTTAACCGAAACAGAATGACATCACTCGAGTAGGTCTATTTTACTTGTGCGACTGTAAGTGTAACTGCAGAATTTAGTCGCGTAACCACTAATCGTTCGGAGTTCATTTCTACTAATATTTGAATCCTTAAAATTGCTCTAATAAATTTTTAGAGTACCCTATAGCGATACGTTGAACTAAGAATGTGGTATTTTCTGACTTTTCATCAACGGGAGCTATGCCGTTACGACATGTACATCAGTGCATCAGATCAATTAAACAGTAACGTTTTGATGTTAATTTCTGAATTGTCCGACAAAATCTGTTTAATTATATAGGAGTTGGGACTCTTTTTTGTCCCAGCCAAAATCCGTATCATGACTCAGTAACAATTTAAATTCGGTGTCTGTAACTGACGTTTGAAATTCGACATTCTTACAAATTTTCCGCTATTTGGGGTCGGGCATATTTCTTAATTTCTCCATTCATTGTCTAACTATAATGTTGATATTATAGTCTTTTAACTTGACAGTACAAGCTTCAGACATATCATACAGCTATAGGGAGCTCAGTTAAGTATTTATTTGATGCATACCGTACAACATATTGCTAAGGGCCAGGACATACCGCAAGCTGCATACAGCTATATGTAAGGTGTATGTTAGTATTTGTTACTCAGTCATATCCTACCGTTTACACGATAACTAGACAATACAAACATATGACGTGTCGTACCGCTGTTTCTTTTATCAGACGTAGGATGTCTGCGCACATATATACATATGTTGATTGTTCAACGTCTCCGATATTCACTATTATAAACCATTTTAGAACCCTTTGACGTTTTCATCGGTCATAGACACTTGTCTGATCGGGTCCTTATTGCTTTGGACCCTCGTCCTTCCGGCTGCGCGTCTAAGCCGGATTCATCCCTCGGCCTGCGCCCTCGGGAAGTAGCCCGAAATGGAACCGATAGGCGAGTGGCTGCAAGTATTCTATAAACCATGCTTATAAGAGTATTCTCTACCACCTATTTAGCGTAGCTCGAAACGCTCTAGCCGAGGTTATATTATCATGTACACGGTGTGTACCATTAACTCATATACATATCAATAAATCAAAGAGGGCGACTTATGGCGAACATAAACCTCTTTGTAGCCATACTAAACACGAATAGAAATATACGTAATGAATAAATTCAACTTCTCAAGCGCAATAGATGTAAGTCTGGATGATTCATTGTAATCTCTTCCATCATGCCCACTTCTTTGTTCCTGTATTAGTGATTTCTATAGATTTCCAGTGACTCAAGACTCAGCATCGCCGCTTGATTCGAGCCCTGGATGGTCCTGATTTACATCGGTATACATGGGACTAAGGGAGCAATATGCGGAGTTACTGAGGCCTAATGATATAGTTTGCTTCTGATTCCCTACAGTTCATTGAGAACGAAAATCAGTATTTTTTCGATGATTGACTCTTACATTATATGTTTGATTTAACATTTGCACCGTGCTCCTGTATGACTGAAGCCAGATTCAATCCATGTACTGGCCCAAAAGACATGGTGTGAAACTACAACTAGAACTAGGATGAAATCATCAGGAAGGGTTTCCTCGATAATTTCATGTTAAGTGTACGCGTTGGTGTATATATCTGAGTTCCTCGTTCGACTGCGAGTGTTAATTATGTGTGAGTTTGGACCGGACTGCGTGCATAGGACACGCAATTAAAGCTTCTCGTGACTCCGGGCTGAAATAACTTCAAAATAAATACTACGAGCTCTTTGATAATATGTTTTCGTTTCACCTATTGCTCGTGTACAATGCCATAGAGTGCTCTAAATCAGAGTCCTCTAATTCAGAGTCTGGGGCATGTTAGACGTTAAATTTCTACTTTTACATAGGTATATACGTATTTACATAGTTGGCAGAGTTGCAGGAATATCGTCTTTATCATGAAAAGGGGAGGTTTCTCTGTAAAAGACGTTTATAAATGCGTCATACCTTTTATAAATGTTATCGTTCTAATTTGGTACTTCCGTCATTCCAAGGTTACAAGTACGATTAAAAGCTATTTAGACGCAAGCATAATCCTCAGGTAAACAACACAAGAATAGTAGTTATAAGAGTAAAGCATGCCAATCCTCAATAAACAGTGTCAGCAAGTCTGTCAGAGTTAAGTTGTGTCATTCTGTCAGTGTAAAGTGGTGTCAGTCTGTAAGAGTAAAGTGGTGTCAGTCTTTGAGAGTGAAGTGGTGTCAGAGAAAAGCCTGTCAGATGGAAGTGGTGTCAGAGAAAAGTGGTGTCAGAGAAAAGTGGTGTCAGAGAAAAGTGGTGTCAGAGAAAAGTGGTGTCAGAGAAAAGTGGTGTCAGGGAAAAGTGGTGTCAGAGAAAAGTGGTCTCAGTATGTCAGATGTCAGAGAAAAGTGGTGTCAGAGAAAAGTGGTGTCAGAGAAAAGTGGTGTCAGGGAAATATGTCAGAGAAAAGATTAAAGTGGTGTCAGGGAAAATTGACAATTGATTAAAGTGGTCTCAGTATATGTCAGATTAAAGTGGTGGGACATTGACAATTGACCAATCAGCGAATAGTGGCTTAACTCGATTGTAAGGTACTTCAATGTAGAAATTTCCTTTTTTTGTCATAATATTGATTTACAATTCTTTGATATGGTTGATCAGACACTTTTGCAGCAGGCTATATTGACAACAAAAAACTCAGAGCGAAAAAACATGGGGTATTTGTTGATATTGAATTTGCATCAATTTTACAATACAAAGATATTTATTTGATTATGATTGAATGATTAATACATTAATTGAAATGATTGGAATAATTACTGCATAGATTGAGCCTACAAAGAGAAAATATAAGAGTTTAAGCTTTTAAGATAAAGGGCGACGATTATCTGATTAGCTAGCAACAGGCAACTTCGCAGTTTGGGACAGAATACATTCCGTAGTACACGAAAACAGAAAAGAATGTGCTGGAATGTACCACTGATCTGAGCGAGCATCTTTGTCACATGATACGCCCCGTTCGATTCTTGCTTCTGATTGGCTAAGCGAATGATGCTGCGCGCGGTGATCAGCAAAAACCAACCGCGCGCTACAATAATCAATTCCGCGGTCAATTTGATGCAGAAAGTGTCACAAAATGTTCATTTCTTCCCGCTACATTTTACATTTCGCGTGTATAATCTACACTCGTACGCATTGATCTATTCCCGTTTAGCCGTTTGTCGGAAGTCCCAAATCTAATGTTTTCTGCCATTGAGCTCAATTTGCCATAAATTACAAACAGATATTCCCCCTTTGGTAATAGTGAAAAGGTATTCGACCCCGATGAGGCATAATTTATGTGTTTAGATCGCCCTGTTGATTTTACCAACGGTATACAAATAATGTACAAATTCACCAAATCGACAGATCATTCTTTGTGTTTACATGATTTTGGGTTTGCAGTGAGTGCAATTTTCAATTAGTTATATGATAATACAATATGCAGTTTGGCATAATGGGTTACTGTTCTTGTACGTAAATTCTAAATAAAGTAAGCCAATTGCTTGTTTCCTCTTTATGTATGATTTATTTACCATGGTTGCATTCATACGTTCCCATTTCATTTCAAGCACATTCTGTTAAAAATATGATCATAATTCATATTCTGGCCGGAACTATCGTTGGAATATAGAAACATGTCTGTTATTTATAGCTATTTCCATCCACTCTCGGCCAAACTTATCATGGTTGAGAGCCTGTACATAATTAAATATAGATTTCAGTTATATTTATCTATCACAATGAATACGGTGTATGTCGATAAGTCGTCGTAGGTATTTTGCTCTTGACCTGTCTTGATGTTATGAAACTTTATAACTGTCCCTTTGGACTGCTGTTGAGGTTTGGACTGCTGAGTTGGGATACAGATAGTTGGTGCTATCTACTATTTCGCTTTCACTAATGAAGTAATTAGTATAGATCCTTGCGCCTCATAGTACCTAATTACTGACTGATATCGAACCCGATAGTTGATTGATACGAGTTTCGTTAATACCTATATTGCTGCAATTGTTAAGTTCAACTCACACAATAAAGTGAAGATATTCGACTCTCTTGCGTTCGAGGTCAAGCTTGAAAGTTAAAAGTTGAGACATATGAAATTAAATTAATGACAGCTGAAGTTGAGGGAAAACGATGTTTTGTCCACGGTCCATTTAAATCGTTCAGTTCCTACATATGAGATACAATAATGAAATAAGTCTTCAAAACATCTGTTTGTCAAGCCTTTTATGTATGTTCATCAACGAAAGATGCAGTGTTTGGTTTCAGAATTGAGATAGAATATCACAAAAACATCAAACTTAAATCAAGATAGGTAGGCAATCTCCCCAAAGTCTTTTCACTTCGCGGCAAAAATCGTTTAGGCGACGATAATTCAATCTATTTACGAATATATCTCTGGGTAGATATAAGATGGTTAAATCACTTTTCCGGTACCTATCCCTTTTCCTGCGAATTCCTTGAATTGATTTCTGAGAATTAAGAAAATCGGTTAAATAATTGCAGTATGTATTTGGTATAATGGCCATTAATTTTCAGTACTCTTGTATTGTTATCAGTGTACTCGTGTATATTGTGTATATTGTGTAATGTGTATTGTATAATCCGTTCTAATCAATTCTTATGTATGGTCACGGATGGTCGCTTAAATGACAAATTCTTCTACATTGTCTGTTGGTTTTTAGTATGTTTTCATTTTGTTATAATGCTTGTGGTAGGTACCTTCTTTAATTTAGGTGTTGCATCGACAGTATTCTTGCTTTCTTGTTCAAAATTCGATCAACTTTTCTTGACTTCTTAATTGAACAATTTTCATTATACTGGATACCCCTCCCATTTCCCAAGCTTGTTTTAGCGACCGTGTAGGTTGCAGTATACGCTCAACACGGAATCACAAAAAAAAGCTTCGAAGGAAAGGAAGTTTTATAAACTTTCCTGATGTAGGTACCTAAAATGCTGTTTAAGTTACGGCATTCCCGACACCACTGGCTAGCCAACCGGCCGACTGGCTTGCCAGTGGTGTCAGCATTGTCCAAGACTGCCTAATTTCCTTTTCATTTTCATCCAAATATTCATGAAATGACACTCTCATCTCCTCTCAGATATGAGCAATGACTGGTGTCGTGGGCAACACTACAGTACAGTACGTCGGTATGAAGGAGACTGATTTCACCATCGGAACTAACGGAGACTGCAATGGTTTCTACGATAGATTGGTTATCCAAATTTTCTCAGGAGAAACAAATCAGGTTCAATTTGGTGTTTATTTGTTATCCTTTAAAATCCGAGAAAATAATGAAAAATTCATGGGGGTGATTAATGAAACGATGGTCGATATCATTTTATTTCGCAGTAATTTGGACGTACTTTGATATTTTTGATAATCTGCGCAACTTCTCCCTGATACTCTTATAAATTTCAATGTCCCATTCCCCTGTTCCCTTCCGTGCTCAATATCCTCCTTTTTCACATGATTCCATCACTTCAAAGATCTCTGTTCACCTTTTCGGGAAATTTGGATGAAAAACCATTATATCACAATATTAATTAATATTCATGTGGATTAGCTATCTGTTATGAGATATCAGGATTAAAGCATTATCATCCACCATATTTCATTTCTCGGCGATATATTCTAATGTAGCTCCACCATTATTCAGCCGTATAATGTATGGCTTCATCCCAACCACACCACACAGATCGCCCGACTTCCTGACCTTGTGTCACTCTATATTTCCTTTCTCTTTTCTCAATCCTCTTTCGTTTCCTCTCACCACTATAATACTCAGCCACACCTCAAGTGTAGCTGAGTGGTTATAATGATCATTCTGCAATGTTGATACGGCATCTTTACATTGACTGATGACCCTGACATAATATGATGTAGTGATCCACTGACGGCCGATCCATGGTATTTTATTTGCTGTGATGAATGATGATTTTCATCATTCCACTCATTACAACTGAAACTCAGCCACAATTTCATTTCATCTCACTAAGATCACGTTACATATTATAAAAGAGGGCCAAAGAGCTGTGAATAACATGAAAATTGCATTATTTACACCCAAAGTTGTTGTTGTGGTATTGGCGATGTTGTCAACTTTGCAGAGTACGTTAAACTTCTGATTCATCTCTGATTAGATTGAAGTTATTTAAAACCTGAGTGCTAAAACATGATAATTTTACACCGTACGTTTATGATCGTGTCATAGCTATGAAAATTAGAGCTCAGTTAACATTATTAGAATTAAAAACATAATATGTTCTCAATTTCAATAATCTTTATTGAGGGGTTACGTATCTGGTTATGTTCTCGATCATAATATTATTATAATCGAGAAGATAACGAGATACGTAACCCCTCTTGGAGGTCGCTAAAACTTCTCACTTCTCAACACTCGTCATAGAATCCTCTTGAAACAAGTGAAGTTGTAGTTTTTCTCTAAGAACACAGCTCGCTTTTAATTATGCTAATATTATTCCCTCTCGATAGTTAAAAGCCCGTACTTCTTGCGAAGTCGCTGATTATTGGGATACAATTCTGTGGAAGTTTCAGCTTTCCAGTGTGATAATTCTGTAAGTATTCCGAGCCTAGCTGTAGGTGCTATGACAGAATTCGTCGAAATAACGCGGTTCATTGGGATTTTCATTTTTCAGTATTATCTTAACCCTATACCATAGTTCTTATTATTCTTCAATTTCTCCCGGCGAATAATTATTTAGGTGACATCGGCAACCTTACTTTCCGGTATTAAAAACTTAAAATTCTAAATTTCAGCGAACACTTATATACACATAATATTAGTATAATAATTCTGAATTCTTATTGTTCACACATATATAAGGCTGCTCGTGCTGCTGCTACAACAATTGCAATCAATTACAAGTGTCACAATTACAATTACATATTATATGTTCACCAACCAATTGTTCGCGTTACCAAGGTGTTGCGCGCGCGCCGCAGCACCCAACCTATAAAACCAGTCATTGTCACACCATATTGAACCATGATAATGACTCACTCTTTCAGCAGGCTCTATTCGAACTGCCTGTAGTTACTTTAGATTTACTATTTACAACATATTCAGCGTACGCAGTTGAAACAACAGATATAATAATTTGTCTTTATAACTACCCTACATAACATAAAGTTATATGTAAACTTTCGCGCCAGCCACAACTTAGTAAGATTTTATTTGTAATTGTTGCAATAAAAGGCGGTGTTATTGTAGTAGAATATATTAGAATAATATAAGCTAAGTTTTGAATATATTATGTTATATATTGTATTTATACCTCCGCTGAGGAAGTTTGATTGTTTTGTAGCCGCCTGTGGAGTTGTTGGAAAGTAAGTTTTATATGTAGTACAATAATATGTTTTCTGTTGAGGACACAAGGGCAGCAGGTGATATAATTCTTTTTGTTTTGTTGTTTTGTCATCTTTATGTTCGTATGCCGGCTTCCTTATAGTGTATTTTGTTCACGTCAAAAGCGCTTTTGCTTTTCATGAGGTTGGATTAGTCACCTTCATGACTTTTTATATAGTCACCGCTTTACTTATATATATTTTTCTTTACTGATTGGGAGTGAAGTTGGGGGTGAAATTGGTTCCTTGATCAAATACGATAACGAATGAATATTATCGCTTCTGAAATTTATGGCAAATTATACCCAACAAAATTGAATCCATCCTACTCAAAAATACTATTTTCTTATATGTGATGCCCACCTTAAGACTAAAATAGCACAATCCCGCACAATATGCTAAATGCTCACATGGAATCGGGAGCAGTTTGTGCCACTTTCATTCCGCCGAATTCATTATCCCTATCATCCTCTTGACCTCTTGTGCTAAATATAGAGAATAAAATATTATGTTGTAGATATTATTTAATTGTTCACTCAAATAGATCATTAATTTAACCGAATATACGATGAAGCTAGAATTTGATGAATAATCAATTGTTTATGATCGAGATTATAGAGATCAATCAATATGATGAATTTTTAAATATTTTCATTATGATCTTTACTGTCGAAATTATTGTCAAATTGAGTGGCTACTGTCTGTTGATGAGGTCAACGAAACTTTTAGACATCAGGTGTGTCTGAACGTATCCTGCTCTTTCCACATTTGTGTTTTTGTTCTTCGTCCCTTATTTCTTACGTGTTGTTTTCCAGACAATGACCATTGACCAATCAACGCGCGAGTTAACAGCCAACTCCCGTGCGGATTGGTCGTTAGTTTTTTGTTATTTCTTGTGTCGTTTTCAACTTTGCGCATCACTTTATTTCTTTTATTTCCTTTCATGTGTTAATTAAGACTATATACACTATATATACGTATACATGCCACATGGTTGTTGGTGCAAATGAACATATATTGTTGTTTGTTGAAGTGATTAGCAACGCTTATTTTCTTGAATTTGTTGACTGAAGTATATCAAAGACTATAACATCAGCTTGAATCGTATTATCGTAGTCAGATCGTCAAAGCATTGTTTGGCTTACCATGATTCGTTTTGCTGGCAAAGGCATGTTGTTTTGTTTGTTGTCTATGCAATGTACGAACAACAGACGGTTCTAAGTTTTTATGATTGATTTGGTTTAGGATGGTAAAAATTGATTGTTAAATTCGCCTATTTTTAACCTAAGTTTTTTTTGGGTCAGACAGGAGGTATGCGTTAAAATATTTGAGGGACGTGATGAATTTTAACGTGGTAACTGGTTCCATTTTAAAGCTCCTTGTAAAGAGATGTAATATATTTTTTTTTGGTTGTACACTCCGCGCGTTTTAAGCGTTACAAAGCTTCAAGTTGTATATTATTTTTAGTTTGAACAACTCTCTCGCTGCGCTCGTTCGGCGTAAAGGTGACATAAATCATAATACACTCGCTCCGCCCGTGCATTAATTCCAAATAACGCACGCGTCGCAAATTACCCTTGTGACTATATTGAAATGGAGTCAGAGTTGGCTATAATTACGTCCACCTCCTGAACTAAATGCCGGGAAAGAAGTTAAAGTTGCTAATATACTGAAACCATAGGAGTAGTACGGTTTACAGTGCAATGTCACGTGAAGTAATACTTTTCTGGCATCCATCACTTGTGCTCACTTACTATAAAAAGATTGCCCGTGACACTCATGTCATTGCCATCAGGATGCTATGTGATACAATCCTCACGCAAAATGATACATACGAGTGAAGAGAAGACGTCAATTTCTTGGTTTAGAATGGTCCATTGATGACAACTAATTCCGTGACTCTTCCTATATTTTCGTTTCTGATTCGTGACATTAGGAGACAGCCTAAAGTGGCACCGTCATCATTATGTGTGAAATAATCATTAATTCTAGAATTTATGCTATTATGAGAATTGCCAGATAAGAGTGATATATTACTTCAGGAGAATTGACGATAATTCGAATACATTGCTCTGAAACTTACTAATTTATTGTCACGTTTCTCTTACGAATATATATCTTATAGTATTGTTATCATCTGGTGCATTCATTAAACTTTCTCGTACTATTACTTTTAGTCATGTATCTATGTAGACCAACGGGAGTAACTTCAATTCATCTGCGTTTGTATTTTCATGTTAATTTCACAGTTGATCTGGGTTTGTTGTTATGACTATATTAACTGTTGTTATAAGTTATAACTTCAAGTTCACCTTGAGTGCATATTTTGCATCAGTCGAAGCGTTATTTTCATCTTCAGGTTTATCGTATATAAACTTGAATAGCACGGAACAGGCCTCCTGTTGCCAGAATTGACATGGATCAATCAGTGGGCAAGTTTATAGTAAACTCGGGCGCTGATTGGTCAATGTCAAATGGGCCTGTGGGCTGTGAGTATGGTACTTTGCCGCCGAAAGAAGTCGTATCGTGGATCTAATTTTAAGATAAAAGACTATATCTGGCAAAATTCCAATCAGCTTATAAACCGTGTTTATAATGCAATGCATTATTGACAGCATATAAACTATGTTTATAAAGTTATGCGTTATTGACATCATGAAACTTGTTTATAATTATACGATGCCTCGATGTCTCAATGAACGCTTTGCGGTATTGACTTATTGATACCATTCCCATGTTTTTTAAACCTTTTTATAATGCGTTCATGCGCTATTGGTACCATACACCGTGTTTATAATGCTATCATGTGCTATTGGCACTGAACAGTTCACACCGTGTTTATAATGCTATCAAGCGCTATTGGCACTGTACACCGTGTTTATAATGCTATCATGTGCTATTGGTACCATACACCGTGTTTATAATGCTATCATGTGCTATTGGCACTGAACAGTTCACACCGTGTTTATAATGCTATCAAGCGCTATTGGCACTGTACACCGTGTTTATAATGCTATTATGCGCTATTGGTACCATACACCGTGTTTATAATGCTATCATGCGCTATTGGCACTGAACAGTTCACACCGTGTTTATAATGCTATCATTGGCACTGTACACCGTGTTTATAATGCTATCATGCGCTATTGGTACCATACACCGTGTTTATAATGCTATCATGCGCTATTGGCACTGAACAGTTCACACCGTGTTTATAATGCTATCAAGCGCTATTGGCACTGTACACCGTGTTTATAATGCTATCATGCGCTATTGGCACCATACACCGTGTCCATAATCCTATCATGCGCTATTGGCACTGTACTGTTCACACCGTGTTCATAATGCTATCATGCGCTATTGGCACCTTAGTCCTTAAACCGTGTTTATAATGGTATTATTGGAATCCCTCCAATTATCCTATAACTTTGTTCTTTGTCTGAACGCGTTCACTTTGTAGTTTTCAACTTTTCATGTGGCATGACCGTAACGGAAAGCACAAAGCCGTTTGACACCGTGACGGCTAATGACAGTTCGCACATGGGGTGAAATATTATATACCGTACGTTTTAGCGTAACATACGCACCTGTCACGTGCGAGTAATAGGCGCTTAATGTGATCGCATTATGATTGGTTATAGCGTTGAATTGATGACGTCACCGCGCCTATTAGTGCTGCGCGTCACGCAGGAATGCCGTGCACGTGACGCACGAAGGACGAGTTAATTGCCGTGATACCCTCACTAAACGCGTATTTAAACGGCTTTGATTGAGTTAAATCCCGCGCGTTAAAATAGATGGTTCACCTTCATTGATTGACTACTTTGAGCTCTGATGATGACATCATTGTGTATCCGTTAATTGATAAAACGCACCGATACTAGTGTGGAAAAGCTTGGTGTCAAGCTCATATTTTCATGGTATTAATGAAGTAATGAGCTTATTGGAATATTATTCACATATTTGATTGTCTAGTTGTAGGTGAGTCGGAGCTACTACACCTTGTGATTTCCTTTCCTGTACATCCCAAAAATCATGCACATAATCATTCCCCTTCAATTTAAGAGTTTTTGATATTGAATTTATTGATGTGTCGAAAAATTTACTTTAAAAAAAATTAAATCAAAATAGTTACTCCAAACACGTTTGTCGTCTACTCGTTTTCATCTGAATTTTAATCGTCAATTCATCAAGTAAGATGGGTATGGAGTTAGTTTCTGATTTTCTCTCGAGAGGTTACAAAGTTACAAGTTCGGTCTTCACTCTTCTTACCGCTGAATTTTCGTATTACTAAATTTGGTTTGTTGCCAATTATTATTTTCCGTTTTTTCTGCTCTTTCTGTTTCTTCGACTCATGGACCTAATAATTCCAAAATTCCGAAATTCCAATAAATCCGTATAAATGAATAATTATGTAATTGCTAATTATAATACTTTAATTAGTATACTCTAATAGTGCCGAAAAGTTATTAATCCTTTCCACGTGTGTGTCATACTTTAACGAATAATCTCGATTCATGACAAAATAATTAATTGCCAAATACCGCACATTTTGTTATTATATACAACATATAATCCCGCTCTGGCACGTCATTTTTTCACACATTTTATTATTGCTATTTATGTCACTCACACCATGTCACTTAACGTCGTACAATCGAGAATACACCTTTCTAAAAACTATACCTTAGTGGTAGAAATTATGATGTGTACTTATTATGACGAATGAAATTATGATCGGTACTAATTATGATGAAAAAATTTTGGGATAAAAACAAACCTTTTTGGCGGACAACCAGTGGAATGAAATTTAATTATTTTTTAACCATTTTACCCGGCCCTTTGAGCCAAAATTGTCCAGAATCCTCCGAAATTTGATCAAAAATCATAAAATAAGTCTTGATGCCTGCTATTTTTCGAAAAAAATCATTTCTTTTATCATGATTTACATCCATACATAATAATTGTGCTAACTTTCAACATTATGGTGATTGGGAAGTTAATGAATATCATGCCTGCACATTCACATATTGTTTTTCGACCGATGTTGTCTGTGTTTTCATTTTTGTATCAAACGTAAACATGTAAATTTGGTCTTTAATAAGGTCTGGCAGCTGCAGTAAGGTAGCTTATTTGGATGTTAGGGTCTTGATTATTAGTATCAAATAAGTTGAGTGGAACTCCGTAATTTATGGCAACTCCATAATATTATGAAAGTACCGCAACCTTTGATTTTGAAAATTTGCTGATTGACCGGAAAGAAGTTCAAGTTGCTAATATACTGAAACCATAGAAGTAGTACGGTTTACAGTGCACTGTCACGTGAAGTAATACTTTTCTGGCATCCTTCACCTGTGCTCACTTACTATAAAAAGATTGCCCGTGACACTCATGTCATTGCCATTAGGATGCTAGATATGATACAATCCTCGAGCCTTAATAATCACGCAAAATGATACATACGAGTGAAGAGAAGACGTCACTTTTTTGGTTTAGAATGGTCCGTTGATGACAACTAATTCCGTGACTCTACCTTAATTTCGTTTCTGATTCGTGACATTAGGAGACAGCCTAAAGTGGCACCGTCATCATTATATCTAGAATTTATGCTATTATGAGAATTGCCAGATAAGAATGATATATTACTTCAGGAGAATTGACGTTAATTCGAATACATTGCTCTGAAACTTACTAATTTATTGTCACGTTTCTCTTATGAATATATATCTTATAGTATTGTTATCATCTGATGCATTCATTAAACTTTCTCGTACTATTACTTTTAGTCATGTATCTATATAGACCAACGGGAGTAACTTCAATTCATCTGCATTTGTATTTTCATGTTAATTTCACAGTTGATCTGGGTTTGTTGTTATGACTATATTAATTGTTGTTATGAGTTATAACTTAGAGTTCACCTTGAGTGCATATTTTGCATCAGTCGAAGCGTTACAGTCATCTTCAGGTTTATCGTATATAAACTTGAATAGCACGGAACAGGTCCTGTTGCCAGAATTGACATGGACCAATCGGTGGGCAAGTTTATAGAAACTCGGGCGCTGATTGGTCAATGTCAAATGGGCCTGTGGGCTGTGAGTATGGTACTTTGCCGCCGATGGAAGTCGTATCGTGGATCTAATTTTAAGGTAAAAGACTATATCTGGCAAAATTCCAATCAGCTTATAAACCGTGTTTATAATGCCATGCGTTATTGACGGCTTATAAACTGTGTTTATAAAGTTATGCGTTATTGACATCATGAATCTTGTTTATAATTATACTAATACTATGCCTCGATGATAAACGCTATGCGGTATTGACTTATTGATACCATTCCCATGTTTTTTAAACCTTTTTATAATGCTATTATGCGCTATTGGTACCATACACCGTGTTTATAATGCTATCATGCGCCATTGGCACTGTACAGTTCACACCGTGTTTATAATGCTATTATGCGCTATTGGCACCATTCACCGTGTTTATAATGCTATTATTGGAATCCCTCCAATTATCCTATAACTTTGTTCATTGTCTGAACGCGTTCACTTTGTAGTTTTCAACTTTTCATGTGGCATGACCGTAACGGAAATCACAAAGCCGTTTGACACCGTGACGGCTAATGACAGTTCGCACATGGGGTGAAATATTATATACCGTACGTTTTAGCGTAACATCCGCACACGGCACGCGCGAGAAATAGGCGTTTAATGTGATCGCATTATGATTGTTTATAGCTCTGAATTAATGACGTCATCGCGCCTATTGATGCTGCGCGTCACGCAGGAATGCCGTGCACGTGTCGAACGAAGGACGAGTTAATTGCCGTAATACCCTCACTAAACGCGTATTTAAACGGCTTTGATTGAGTTAAATCCCGCGCGTTAAAATAGATGGTTCACCTTCATTGATTGACTACTTTGAGCTCTGATGATGACATCATTGTGTATCCGTTAATGGATAAAACGCGCCGATACTAGTGTGGAAAAGCTTGGTGTCAAGCTCATATTTTCATGGTATTAATGAAGTAATGAGCTTATTGGAATATTATTCACATATTTGATTGTCCAAAAATCATGCACATAATCATTCCCCTTCAATTTTAGAGTTTTTGAGATTGAATTTATTGATGTGTCGAAAAATTTACTTTAAAAAATTAAATCAAAATAATTACTTCAAACACGTTTGTCGTTTACTCGTCTTCATCTGAATTTCAATCGTCAATTTATAAAATAAGATGGGTATGGAGTTAGTTTCTGATTTTCTCTCGAGAGGTTACAAGTTCGGTGACCTTCTAACCTAAATTTTCGTATTACTAAATTTGGTTTGTTGCCAATTATTAGTTTCCGGTTTTTTCTGCTCTTTCTGTTTCTTCGACTCATGGACCTAATAATTCCAAAATTCCGAAATTCCAATAAATCCGAATAAATGAATAATTATGTAATTGCTAATTATAATTCTTTAATTAGTATACTCTAATAGTGCCGAAAAGTTATTAATCCTTTCCACGTGTGTGTCATACTTTAACGAAGAATCTCGATTCATGACAAAATAATTAATTGCCAAATACCGCACATTTCGTTATTATATACAACATAATAATCCCGCTCTGGCACGTCATTTTTTCACACATTTTATTATTGCTATTTATGTCACTCACACCATGTCACTTAACGTCGTACAATCGAGAATATACCTTTCTAAAAACTATATATAGGACTCAAACCTACAATTATTTTACTAACAATTTCTCTGCGGGTTGCGCATAACTCTTAGGCAGTGGAATGCGCCGTTGTTGTTATGGTTTAAAACTGTGAATTATGAGGACGCGAAACCGTCTAATTATTTCTTTTACCATATTATATAATATCTGGGTTTGCTTGCGGGGCTTCAATATCCAAAATTTTACTTGAAACTCACACAAATATAATAACATAATATAATATTCCTTTTTATTTTATCGTGTTTTACTCCAACTGATATATAACTACCAAGAATAAATTCCGTAAATACCTAACTTGACAGAGTCGAACAGCTGCGTTTTATACACTATCAGCTATACGGAACTTTTTTACACTGTCCTTTGTCATCAATTTAGCATTTCAAACCCAGAAAATGACGTCACTCTCGAATTTCTATCCTTTGTTCAGCGCGACCAACACAGCGCGTTTGTGTACCTATTTCATGAAATTTTTCTGTTTCTATAGAAGAAGACCTTTCTCTATATCGTTCGCGTTTTCTCGTATATTATTATTGCCGGTAGACCATTGTTTCTACAAATTACTCGAATTATATAATATATTCGTCAAACTTGCTATATATTTTACGTACAGAGTTATAAATATAATATATAATACGGAATTTACTAATTTAAATACGAAATTTCGCACATTACTCAGTGCAACTTTGTACTTTTCTATAGCTTTCTCGTTTGAAGGCAAAGCTTATAGTTTTAGTACTTTCGGTCCATATTTTATGTCGATTTTTATTAAACTTTCTATTGAAATCAAATTACATCCCAGATTTGGAAATTGGCCAATTGTGATCAATTGAGCAATTATTCATCCAGTCTTTACATAATGTGCTTATAGACGTTTTGTAATTTGTTTGACATGAATGTTGTAACAGGGATTGTTAGTGCTTCTCCTTCACTTTATTTTCACTTTATCAATGATAAGTTGTTGATTTACAATTATTATACTAATTCTTAAGGTACGGGCGCCTGGCCCTTGGGAAACCCATCAAAAGCTATATAACTCGCTCAGTAATCTCCATTGGTCACTCGAAAACATAGTACGGGTGTCAGGAGACGAAAGTGAAGCCATTATCATCGTTCAGAATGATTAATTGATGACATCTCATCTCGTCTATTCCAACTACGCGACCTTTATATTTTACAACGTTACCGAGGACAACATTTAACACATACTACGTGTGTTTCGGGTGTTATAAAGAAACTAATAACATTCTCCCCTCCTCTGCAACTTCAAAGAGGGCTATACCTCCACTCTGATGCACGTAACAATTAACTTGAACTTCTACTGGCTTCATTGTAGATACTAACTCTTACGCGCGGTAGGTATTTTGACAACATCAAATCACCATGTTAAGCTATGGTAATGACGTCATCTTATCCGCCTATTTCTCGTGAAGGTTCATTGATATACCTGTAAAGTCATGAAGTTGAACAGTGAACTGTGTCCGTCGGGTGTCGGTCGTCGCAGTGCCAACGTCAAATCCATTAGTATATTTCAATAAACGTGAATAGCGTTCACTGTAATCCCCTGATAACTATTTGATGACTTGAGTCGGACGCACCTAGGCGATTTGAAGCCGTCAAACCATTGTGTTAAATCATGTAAATAGTGGTAAATCTCATCCGCCAATGATTTGCTAGTGACTTTCAAGTCCTCCGTCGAGAAGACTGTTAATTTGTCGTTTAAGCGTCATTCGTTAAGTTTATATTTATCAATTTTTTAAAGTTTCGTTTCGGATTTTGCACCTTGGTACTCACGTAGTCTCTTAGCAAATCGGGACGAAGAATTAAGACCGGCCACGATCTAACTGCCAAATTTTGACCACTCACTGCCAAATCTTAATGTCAATAAAATAAAGTCTTGACTCTTGCGCCACGTTCATTCCACGTACGTGTGCAAGAAATCACTCTATGCTGTGAAAGCTGTGTCTACACTTTGAATCTGTGTATGTTTAAGATGTCACTTTCTCTCTTGTAAAACTAGCTACTCAACTTCAGATCAATATAATCCTGATTCTCTTAACCTCTCTTGATCGTAGCTATTCTTCGTACTCAACTCATATAGTATTTGAAATGCTGTGTGGTATTTGAAATGCTGTGTATTGCTGCATTCGCCCGACTTTTTCAATGTGAGCAGAACTTCAAGGTAAGGGCTATAGTATATGGAATCTATTTTAAGAGCGACCGCTCTTTTTGATGTGCTGCAGTTTTATCAGTTCATCTACTTGTATCGGATCTTGCTGCTTTCTCATCTATTTTATCGGATAGTTTACGTAGAGATTATCAAATTTTGTAGACTTGGCGGACTACGGTACCAGGAATTGTCGGTTCAGATCTTCGTCATTATCATGGTAAAGAATTGCGATATTATAGCGTAGAAAAGCCTGTTTTTCTCGTGCGAGGTATAGTCTTGAGCATTGATACTAAAACGAGGATTTTGAAGGGCATAATCTGCACTCTTCTCTGCTGAATTTTGCAGTTCTATTTCATGTGGGCCTCTAGTGGTCCTCTGGTGGTCCTCTATAGTGGCCCTCGAGGAGAAGTCGGCGAACCTACAGTCTGCCGGCGATGGTTTGTTTTCACACTGTCTATTATTTGGCACACGAAATTTCACAGTCTAGTATCCTGTTGCGTTATTTCCCGCCCCGATATACTTCAAAGCGATATGCTAATTATTATGAATGTTATGCAAACTATTCATGTTATTCATGTGCTAGTGCAGCTGCTGAGCCTTGACGAGCTCTGTTTCCGTTATGTAGGTGTTTACCTACTGTGCAGTGAATCGAATCGGAACTTAGAAATTCGGAGATCGTTATATTCGTCCTTCCGTGCGTTTGTTATTGCGAAACCTCGATAAATCTAACAGTTTGTGCTCGTGTTGTACAGTTACAGTTTTAGCATGGATTAAACAGGATTAAACAAGATTCAGCATGTAACCCAAGGTCTCCTTGGATTTTTTTCTAGGTCTTTTTTTTCATTTTTCATAGCCCTTATTTTTTCATAAAAGTCAATTGATATCATGTTTTATTTTGCTTAATTCCGAAAAGATGAATTTCAATAAAAATTATTTTTAATTGAACTTTAACTTAACACTTCATTTTGAGATTAAAAAAATATCCTAGGTAGGGCCTGCCCGCTTAAGATTCTTTTTTCTAAGGGGGGGGGGGGGGGGCTTCCGAAAACTTGGGTGGGGTAGTCACAAACTTCTATAGGCTATGTTGATAGAGTGCTCAATTTCTAGAGAGCTTGTTGTTCTACATTGTAGATCGAGGTATGAATTTTTTATTTATTATCTTTTACTTTTTAAATGCCATATACCTTCAATGTGATTTATTTAATGAAATTTTTCCATTTCACTTTAATTTATTAGATTGCCCATACGCCCATTTGATTAACCAACAGACTATCAATAGGTTTTAGAATACTAATATGGTTGGATGTGCCCTTCAGACAGATTGATAAATGAATTATCTAAAGATAATATTATCTGTAGAAACTTTACTAGTCAAAACATGAACACATAATTTTCGCTAGGAATGTGGAAGTCGGTATGAGTTGGTATGGTAGCTACTGTTTGCATTTGGAATGGTCATTTTCCAAGCAAAGACAGGGAATGTCCGTCGGCCCATATGCTGGCAGTGGGTATTTTGTTGACTTAGCTGGCTTCCTGCATAGTGTACCCTTTGCGGTATACCTTACTTGGCGCTTGAAATTGATATTCAAAAACAGTCTGTTGTAAATTAGCGATTCGGGCACACCAACTCCACATGTGACATTTCTGAACGTGAAAATGTAATCTTGTGAAACAAATTTTTACACTGAAGTATAGCCTATCATTAATATTTATAAATATATTTGATATGATTTGATTGTAAAGTGCCGAAAAATTTATTAAACGTTGTTTCTCTATTAAACGTTGTTTCTCTAATTCATATTCTTGAATGATTTTTAAAAGTCATACGATCAGGGCACCACAAAATGTTAACAATGTATACAATGTATTGATTGCGATTTTTTGATTTAGTCATACTTGCGCATATTCAAATGTTTTTGATTTTCGACCACAATCTTAGAAATTATCCCAAATTCGTACGTTATACTCTTTGATCATAAATCAATTTGGTATATAATCATATCGAACTATTATAGCTTATTATAATTGACTGTAATTGATTGGTCTTTCGTGCTTAATTTTGCCGTGCTTATTTGTGAGAATGCGATCCTATAATTTAGTCTTGGGACTTGGTAATATGCCAAAGACAGTAGTAGGCAATGATAGATCTATTTCCTACTAGAGCTATCTTCAGCTGATACTAATAGCACTCTAGTTATCGAATTGTACTTATTCTCTTGTTATTTGTGTTTGCGTATGTGATATAAGGACCTCTCTGTATATATACTTCACTCCAATTATCAACATAATACACCACGGAACCAGTCCGACAGTTAAGGTCATTAATGCTAATGAGACTGGTTATATTCATCAACTTTTCTCCGTTAAACTTCATCAATTCGTTATTTTAAATCCTGATAATGACGTCATCAAAGACCTTCCCCTCTCCCCTTCCTAAGTCCTAATCTGCATGCGCAAGCAGCACATAGGAGCCGTGCGCAAAAAATAGGAAGTGAAACTTCATCAATTTACTATTGCAAAGCATAATCATGACATCAGCCATAACAGCTTATAACCCTTGTGCTGCGATCTCCATAGCATTAAAATCACATTATATACTTATATAGTACTTCTTCAGTACACCAATTTATATATACCCAGGACTTGTGGTAAGTGTAAAGGGCACTTTGGAAAAACAAGCATCTCCGAGTGACGCCACTATTAGGGTTTAAAGTGGGGTGTTGATGATGATGAGCTCTGTGGTATCTTCTCACAATCCCCGGAATCCCCTCAACTACCTGGTATTTCATGCTGGCTTCCTCATTTTCTGCAGCTTCAGCAGTTCCCGATCTCCATAATAATACTGATCATTATGTTGGAAAATGAATAGTGCTTTCTAAGTACCTTAGTACCAGAAATATAGGCGACTAATAATTAAGGCGCAAGATATTAAGGCGACAAGATATTAAGGCGATTTTTTCCTGGATTTTAAATTGAAGTTTTTTTTCGAAAATAAACGATTTTTCCATTTAAAATTGCTATAAAATGAATTTAAAATTGAACAAAAATGCAAAAAATCTTGTTACAGTGGGCATTCAAAATACAGTACATCAGATCCTGAGCTTACCAAACGGGTCAATCAACATTCCAGAGTCAATAACGGCATCTTTACATCGTGCGATAGCGTTAGTGATACCAGAAGTTGCACTGGCTATTAAGTTATTTATCATGTTGCTAAATTGAAAAAGTCGATTGGGGAGGTAAAATAACTGAAAATAAAATATCTTATTAAGAAATTAAGACGACCAGATATTTAGACGACCAGATATTAAGGCGATTTTTCCAAAATCGCCTTAATTTCTTGTCGCCTATATTTCTGGTACTAAGGTATTTATATATCTCTCATTATCATCATCCCCCGTGCGTGCCGTGCGCGGGCAATAGACAGAACTACGTCATTGATACACCTACATAAACTATAATGATGACGTAAATCTCATGGCACTATCACACGCGCGCATCCTAGGTAGGGTTACTGGTAACCAGGACCGGTGTATTCAAGTTCTTAAGTTAACAAGGTACTAACAGGGATTGTTCGGTAAATTTCTCTTGAGGTTGATTCGCTAATAGAGCACTAAACTATCATTTATCGATGACAGAAAATTAGGTACTATATAAGGATATATTGCTGTGCACGCTGTGCATAGCTGAATGCGTTTTTCTTGTGACTTTTCGGCACTAAATTAAATGTAGACTTTAACTTGTTTTTCTGCGGAAAGTTAATTTATTTTAAGTTTTAATAATTCCTTTTATTTTTCAATACAATAGTTTTAAAATCTTAAGGCTTCTTTAATGCCGATTGATCTATAGAAGAAGTTATTGAGATATAATATAGCACAAGCTACTTTTGTAGAACTTACCTGGGCCCTCCTCACTTTGATTAATTAAAATATTACATATTATGTATGCGTGCGGGCGCACCCCTCGTGCAAGCACTAGGCGTGGGAGGATGATACAATAACCATGACTAAGAATGGTGAAATGATGACATGGGATCATCGTATGGCCCACCTGTGACTTCTATATCCATCGGCTTATGAATTATGTCTCATATTTATTCAGATATAGTGCGATTGGTGTACTCTCAGCTTGCACTGAGATCTTGGGATTCTTTGCTTTTCTCGATTAGTGATGGATGGATGATGCAGTTCGTCGCTCGTTAAATATCGATTTAATTTAAGTGATACGTCATCAGAGATATGTAGTCATCACACTTGGATTTGCTTACGCTGTGCACCAGAGTTAAATACTGCATTCGTTGTAATGTTTCTGTTTAGAACAGTTACAGTTCCTACTCCTTCGGTCTTCCTGATTCATCACCCCTTATATAGGAAACAAAATGCAAGGTTCCTATTATAATCTTTAGACAGTTGACACTTTCACGTTACTCATACCTAAATTAAGAAATTAATACTGATATGCATGCCCGATGCTTATGGGGTGAACTCTGTGACTTGACAGAGGCAGCGACTGAGTGACACAGATGATGTTGAATTACAGCTTTGTCGTACCTAAATATCTGGTTATAGTTCTTGACAGTTTCGAATTGCTTTCGGGGGCTTGGATGCAACCGCTTTACAATGGTTACGATTGGATCCCTGAACGATGGGACGATGGGTCTTGGTGAATTGCAAATCAAAATACTAAAATAGTTGGACGTTCTGCATCAATAGCCCTCGTGGCAGTAATTTCCTCTTGCATTTGAGATTTTGACACAGCATTTGGTATTATAGTCGTTTATGTTCCCTTTGCCCTCTCCATACAATGATAAGACTCCCCATACAATGAATTGACTCCCCATACAATCATACATGTCAGATCGCGGGAACGCGCCCGATGCAGCACTTCTGTTCTGTGGTTTGTTGTAAATAAACGTATAAATTATCGAGTTTTTAAATAAAATAAAATGTACAGACGGATGACGTGAACTACCTGGACCTCAATATTTCTATCCAACCACAAGGTTATTGTGTCTGTATATAACAAGACCGATGACTTTAATTTCTCTGTAGTTTCCTTAACATTTCCACAGAGTAATATCCTCTAGAAGTAGGCCATAATGTATTCTATAGTCAAATCCTAGGTATGCTAACATTTGTACTGAATTAGAAACTTTCCTCTTCAATCTTAAAAAGTTTTCCAAAACTGATTGAAAGAGGATATAGTAACTCCAATCTTGTAGACATTATTAAACGTTGCCTTAATAAGAATAGCTTAGTCTTTCAGAAATATGCAATTTTAGATAACAGTACAATTTTAGATCAATTTGTTTAGGTATTGGCACGCGAGGTTCTTCACATTCTGTACTGGATAGTTGTGCAGCTTGTTGCTGACCTTGAGCAACTTGTATGATTAGCCTGGGACTGAATGGGGCTGACAGGCAGATGCCTGTAACCTCCCATTCATTTTAACTTCCACTTTCAGGCGTAACATTAAGATGTTTCACCCGAATTTAATAACACTCATTGATCTTTCGCCTCTACTGAACTCTTTCCTTTCCTCCCCTTCCCTCTAAACTGTGTTGCTCAGGAATCCGGAGTCCTGGGTGGCCCAGCCTTGCAGTTGTAAGCTGTGAGGGGTACGAAGGCCGAAACCCCTCCGTTTCCTTTCGTCACCTGCTGATGGGACACGTACATCGCAGATGGCAGGGAGACCTTACTACTGTAGGGTAACCGCTGACGATTCACAGTTTAGTCTCTTCCACCTCTTATGTCAATCCTTGAATTAGAAAATCGATGTACAGTATTTTGTTATGTTTGTAGTATACCCATACACCTTTATAGATAAGACATTGGATTAGATCCATATCATGGTGTTTCTCCTGGTGGCCGGTTCCTCCGCCCCGTTAGGCACAGAATTGATAGCTTGAATATGAATTTATACTCTATTATTACTATATCGTGGTCTCTATTCCCTTTGATTTTCTTGTTCATTGATTATTCCAGATGCATTCACTTTATCCGTTTGTCATGTAAATACATTCTCTTGGCGTGAGCTGCCCGCCATGCTCTGGCGCGAGAAGCAGCAGCACTATGTGATCCGGTGATAAGGTGGGCTTATGGCCGTATGGCCCCCCGCCAGGCTGTAGTGTGATGGTGGGAGAATCTGTTTAGATTCATGTCATCTACCGCCCGCCTTAAGTGTGGCAGCCCCACACCAGTAGGGTGATGTCCGGTCCTCTCCCTTTACATACCTTGAGTCGGTGTATAGGAGGGTCACTTCTGACAAGGGGAGTTGTAATAACATGACTTAAACGTAGCAACAAATTCTATCACAAAAATCTTGCAAAGTGGTTAGACATCAATAGCGTAACTTCTTCCCACTTCCTCCTCTGTAATAGTAAGGGATGATGTCTAACCTGCAAGTCCTTTGTCACTAGTAAAACCTTTTGTAGTAGTACATTTAGTAATAAATTCATATTTTGTCATGATAGTCTTAATATCTCCTGTAAGAACGCCAATGTTATATATCTTATCACCTGTTCCTCTTGTCAAAAACAGTACGTTGGTGAAACCAGTCAGCCACTTCACAAGCGTATGAATGGTCATAGATCGGGTGAAGAATAATGCCTCCACATTTATCTATGAGCATTTCAACCTTCCTGGTCATTGCTTCTGTGAAGCAACTATCCAGATCATTGATTACGTCGATAAGGACATTTCAACCGACGTGAAGAATGATTTGTGTAGTTTGGAGGACTACTGGATTGACAGGTTAGGTACAGCGTATCCCTTAGGCCTTAATGATAAAAAGAAGGATTTGGCAGTATATCGCAAGGTATTACTGTCAACTATTTTAATGGTTTTATCAAACGTTATAAACGTGGCAGAGGCAGTAAGAGAGCCTCTTGTAAGAATAGGAGTAAAGAAGAGATTGCAAATAATCTCGTTCTTTTCAAAGACTCTATTACTAATTTTGACCATTCCTTATTTAAAACTCTGAGATCATATTCCTTAACAGATTTAGACTCCCTATTTAATTTGGCTAGTGTTAATTCTGGAATTTTGTACAATATCTGTGAATTATTTTGTAGGACATTCTCACCTAAATTCAAAGTGAATGAGGCTGAGAAAATCAAGGAACGTGAACATCTAGTTTTATCATTTAATAGTAAATTTATGGATAATTTGAAATTTCAATCCATTCTCTCAGATAAATCTGTTGTCAAGCTTCTTCCTCCTCCTCTACAAGAGAAGTCTCCTCTACGCGTTTACTATCGTTATAGTAAACCTCTTAGTTTATCCGTTTGTAATTACAGCAAATTTCTCAAAAATCTTACCATTCCTGATGTTCGAGCAATTCTAAATTCTCAATGTAACTGTAATTTATCATCTTATAATTATGAGCCACTAGGGCATATTATTACTGGTGACTTGAGTATTGCCAATGATCCAGATTTAAGAAATATTTTATCTTTCGGTAGTAAATTTAGAATTCCTTGTCATCAGACTGTGTCAGAGATCAAAGCTAGTATTGACGATGATTTGACAAGCTTTATCAAGAGCAAAAGTAAGAAGTACCACTTGAAGAACACTGCTTTTGATTCTTGGTATAGCAGAGTGTCGGATATCGTTGATAATAGACTTGGATTCTATAAAGACAACCATCCACATGTCTTTGAACCAACTGAAGACAATGTCCTTGAGAGAGAGTGTGTCAAGGAAGAACTGAAACGTCTTCAGAAGCTTTATATCATTTGTACTATTGATAAAGCATCTAACAACTTCGCTTTTATCTGTAAGAAGTTCTATGTTATAACTCTTCTCAAAGAACTTGGTTTTGACACTGATACATTAGAATGTACGGGTAACAAAACCTACTCTCCTCTCCCAAACGACCCTGACTTCTACGTCGAACAAATCGCTTCGACACTACGAGACAAGTACTCCATCACCATCGACGACCAAAACATGTGTCTACCACGGCTGTTCTGGAATCCTAAACTCCACAAGAACCCATACAAAGCACGCTTCATAGCTGGGGCGAGAAGCTGTGCTACTAAACAGCTGAACATCCTTGTTAATTGTAGTCTTAAACTCCTACGAGAATACTTCAAGAAGTATTGTCAGACAATATACAATAACAGTGGTGTCAATGTGTTCTGGAGCATAGATTCTTCTGCACAGTTTTCTTGAGTCACTGCAGAGCAGTGAAGCATTTAATCTCCAAATTTACGACTTTACCACTTTATATACCAATTTAGACCTTAAAGAAGTTGATGATATGATTGGAGAAGTTATAGATCTGATCTTCTCTGAAAGAAACAAGTACATAAATATTTGTAAATATGATACAAATAAGTGTTTCTTCGCGAAGAAGGTCTATGATGGCTACCATAGTTTTGATAGAAATCAGCTCAAAGAAGCAGTACACTTTATCATCTATCACACATATATAGTTTTCGCAGGTAAAGTTTTTATCCAAGTCTTAGGAATCCCCATGGGTGGAAATTCCAGTTCCCCCATCGCGGATCTCACTCTCGCTAAACGAGAGTTTAACTTCATGCTAAATCTTTTAAAGTCCAAAAAGTTTTCCCCTAGCTAAGATTCTTTCTAAAACACGACGCTACGTCGATGATCTTATCACCACTAATTATCTCAACTTTGAAGCTCTCATCAAACAAATCTATCATCCTTCTCTTGAAATGGAGAGGTCAGGTAATGACAACAAGAACGTGAACTACCTGGACCTCAATATTTCTATCCAACCAAGCAAGGTTATTGTGTCTGTATATAACAAGACTGATGACTTTAATTTCTCTGTAGTTTCCTTAACATTTCCACAGAGTAATATCCTCTAGAAGTAGGCCATAATGTATTCTATAGTCAAATCCTTAGGTATGCTAACATTTGTACTGAATTAGAAACTTTCCTCTTCAATCTTAAAAAAGTTTTCCAAAAACTGATTGAAAGAGGATATAGTAACTCCAATCTCGTAGACATTATTAAACGTTGCCTTAATAAGAATAGCTTAGTCTTTCAGAAATATGCAATTTTAGATAACAGTACAATTTTAGATCAATTTGTTTAGGTATTGGCACGCGAGGTTCTTCACATTCTGTACTGGATAGTTGTGCAGCTTGTTGCTGACCTTGGAGCAACTTACTGTATGATTAGCCTGGGACTGAATGTGGGGCTGGACAGGCAGATGCCTGTAACCTCCCATTCATTTTAACTTCCACTTTCAGGTTTTAAATAGCGTAACATTAAGATGTTTCACCCGAATTTAATAACACTCATTGATCTTTTGCCTCTACTGAACTCTTTCCTTTTCCTCCCCTTCCCTCTAAACTGTGTTGTCTAGGAACTGGAGTCCTGGGGTGGCCCAGCCCTGCAGTTGTAAGCTGTGAGGGGCATGTGGGCCGAAACCCTCCGTTTCCCTTGTCACCTGCTGATGGGACACCTACATCGCAGATGGCAGGGAGACCTTACAACTGTAGGGTAACCGCTGATGATTCACAGTTTAGTCTCTTCCACCTCTTATGTCAATCCTTGAATTAGAAAATCGATGTACAGTATTTTGTTATGTTTGTAGTATACCCATACACCTTTATAGATAAGACATTGGATTACCATCAAAAACAAAAGTACTATTAACCACACACAATCGGATAAGTTCACGCAAAACATGTTCTGGTAAAGATGGTGGAGTAATGTGTGATCTATATAACCTATCCATACAGATGTCTACGGTACGTGTTAGTGGAACATTGGTAAACAAAGACCTTACATCATAACTAACCATAAATTTGTCTGATACATCTATTTGTGAAATCTGGGACACAAAATCAAACGTATTACGTAAATCTGTACCATGAACATTGGCAGAGGCTGGCTTGATAATTTGGGCTACAAATTTACCAAGTTCATAGGTCGATGTTCCTATTGCTGAGCAAATTGGTCGAAGGGGACAACCTTGTTTGTGCACCTTCGGCAGACCATACATGATTCCAATATTACTTCCGTTAGGATACATCTTTTTATAGTCAGACTCGGATATGTGTCCTGGTTTGAACACTTGATCTCGCAGATAACGGCGAACGCGTGATTCGATTGTTCTCGAGATCTTGTAAATATTTTGCTCCTTAGTAAGCCTGAATTTAGTCCTATCTGATAAAATGTCATTCATTTTCCTAATGTAGTCCTCTTTATTTAGAATTACAATACCAGAGCCCTTGTCTGGTTTAAGAATAACGATGTTCTTATTTTTCGACAGATTAATAAGGGCACGATATTCCTCTTTAGGTATATTTAACAGGTTGGAGCGAGACATGTTTACTATGTTTATTTTTTATTCAACTATGATTATTCAATTCTTTTGGTTGGGGCATCCTCATGTTTCATGAATTATTTTATATAGGGCAAGTGACAATGTATAATTTGTTGTGTATCCTATTTGTGATTTTAAATAAATAAATAAAATTACCGTTTTCTTGCCATGACACAGTACAGTTACATCCTAAGCGGATCCGCTAAGCTAAGCGGATCCGCTTAGATAATGTGATTGAATCTGCTAGTGGTAAGCGGATCCGCTAAGCTCAGCGGATAGCTTTACCGTTTTTTGAAAATCATCTTGATTATAAAATTCAGAAAAATTGCCATGACACAAGTTCCATCTTTAAGCGGATCCCACTAAGCTAAGGGATCCGCTTAGATAATATGATTGAATCTAGCATGGATCCGCTTAGCTAAGCGCGGGATAACTTAGCTTGCGGATTCAGCTAACTTAAAGAATCAAAATGATTTTCGATTTAGAAAACCATATAGCCATACACAGGATCCGCTTAGTTAAACTAAGCGGATCCACTGAGGTATTGGTAATATGAGTTTTCTAAGATCATTAAATCATTTTGATTCTTTTGCTCTCTCGTATACTTGATGATGCCATCTTTGAGTCAATTTAACTCAATCTGCTAAGCTGAATCAGCCTATTACAGTATTGAACAAAGAAACAAACCGTACCCGATTAGTTCATGCGTTTCTTCTGAACGTCTTCAGTATGACTATAAGTTTTTTAAAGTTGACATATTGGACCTATAGCACCACTAACATAAGCTTAAGCTTGAGCAATGCCTGCAATTACTCTGCCATCAGACTGACAGATCCGCGAACGCGCACAGTATAACAATCGCGCGCGCGGAAGCAACCAGCGCACAAAGTACTAGCAGACGGGTCACGTGACATGACACGTGACATGACGTCACGAAACACAAAAGGCCCTGCGGACAAGGAAGGCGTTGTCCAATTTCAAAAAACTTGATATATTCGTGATCAGCTCATCGAGATCTATCAGTGAAGAATTGTGCCCAAAAAACTTTGAAAAAAGGGCGCACCCTAACGATCCCTAATCATGGCTAACTTGAATAGACAATGAAGAAAATGGACAGTTTATATACTCCAGCTTTTTATTCCCTCTATACAAGCCTTACCTTGTCTAAAGGGTAGTTGTAAGGTGTAGTACAAAAGGTTCTGAAGCCCATGCAGAAAGTTTTCCTTTTCGTTTTATATCTATCTTGAGTGCTGGGACAGTAAATTCATTAAACATATTTAAAATCATCATGTTTTATGACACTCCTTTTATAGCCCTTTTTATTAACTTTGCATTTTACTGTTGACCACACACAGCAGTAAATCTCAAGTATCTCAAACCTCCACAACTTCACAAAGATTTTTTGCAATCAAGGACCAATGAATTCTTGAATTGGTTAGAAGTAATTAATAAATGGAATCACACATATAAATGGATTTTCTTGGTATTTTTCTTCCAGTAGTCATGCACATAAACTTGCCTGGATGAATTGAAAATGAGAGGGGTGAGGGAGGCTTTAGTATAATTAAGAGAAAATCTGTCCACAAATCAGACATATCAAATAGGAGTATCAACCCTGAAAACAAGAAAACATCAGACCATGGATTTTCATTCTGGAACCCAAACCCTTCCTATAAACCTAGTCAACGCCCACTCCCAGCTCACCCCTATCCTTGGACTGGAAACCATTATGACAGCTTCCCTGCTGGAAGCTCCAAAATCTTGAACTTCTGTGAATTTAATAATGGATATCAATCATAAGAATAACAGGCGTGAAATTTGTGAGAGCTGCTGCAAGGAAATTTACACTCATCAGAAAATTTTAATATGCTCCCAATGCAATAAAATAGCTCATTACAAATGTGAAAAGAAAGTTTTTGAATATTGTCAAACAGTAGACCAATGGTTTTGCCATGACTGCCAAGCAGAAAAATTAGTCAAATATTCTCCATTCAATTCTATAAGCTATGATAAGTACAGTCCTGAGGACCCTGAAGCTTATGCTGAAATTGAGAAAATAAAAAGCTGTCTAAGTAATTGCAAATTTATGTCTAACAAACTGATTAATGCCCAAAATTTTGGATTTGATGTAAAACCACTTGCCATTTTCTCTAATAACATTGATGGTATGTCACAAAATTTTGATACATTACTTGCTAAGCTATCTTTGCTTCATAACAAATTTGATCTCCTGGCTGTGACCGAAACAAACATAGATGAGGCACATAAGACACTTTATAAAATTCCTGGATATACCTCAATTTTCAAATCAAAGTATCCTAATAAACACAAAGGTAGTGGAATAGGCATTTACCTTAATGAAACTTTCACTGGAAATATTATAAGTGAGCTAACAATGATATCTCCTGACATTGAAACCCTTTTCCTAGAAATTTCTAACAAAGGTCAGACCTTTAACTTTGGTGTGGTTTATAGACCCCCAAGTGGTAAACTAAAAAATTTCTACCTTCAAATTGAAAGGATACTCAGTAGCTTATCAAGTAAAGAAACGGTTAAACATTCCATCATGTGTGGAGACTACAATGTGAATCTTCTTAAAAATGATGTAAATAAATCTGGGAGCATATTTTTTTTTTTTTCCCCCCCCCACCCATGCCTGGAGGGTTTTTTGTTTTTTTTTTGTTTTGATATTGATTATGTTGGTTAGGCCTTTTGATATAAAATCTCATCACCCCCAACTGTTTTTTTTTATGTTCAAAAAAATGAAAAAAAGTGGGGATACCATGCCAACAGTACTTTATGATTTTTGGAAACTCATATATTAAACAACAAAAACCAAAAACTGTCACAGATGATTTTTAGTTGATGAAACGGGGTTTTGAAATTTTTGAATGCATAAACAATACTATAGATGAGTTCAAAGTTAAACATGGATAACTAATTTTTTCCCAATTCATTAACTAAAAAATTTCTTGTTAAAAAAAATGGAGAAAAAAAAAAAAATGGGAAGTTTTTAAATCAGAAAAAAAAAAATATTAAAAAATTAAAGATTTTTAATTTTGAAAAAAGTAGGTTTTTTTTCCCAAAAATTTTTGAAAACCCAAAGTATGAAAAAAACTTGGGTGAAAAACCAGCTGAGGGAAAAAAATTTTCAAAATCTAATGCCCTTTCTTGTTTGGAACGGTCAAAATAAAGTTAAAAAAATTCAATGATTTTTTGCACCCGAACAAGCCTCAATGAAAATGCTTTAATTGAAAACCCCCCATTCCCCTTTCCCGATTTCAAATTATTTTGGGAAAGGAGGTTTATACTTTTCTTTAAACCATGTCAGTAGAAAAAAAAACATAATAGTGAGTTGGAAGTTCCCTTAAAAGTTTTTTTAATTTTTATAACCTTTTAAAAACATTCTTAACTTTTGTTGGGGGGGTTTTCCAAATTCTTGAAATTTTTGGTTTGTTTTGAAAAAAAAAACAATGTTCTTAGACTTTTCAAGCCCCCCTTGCTTTGGAAAATATTGAAAAACTATATCCGTTTTTAAAATTTTTTAATATAAAAAAAATTTTTATGAAACCCAAAATGGTTTCGAATCATTCACCCCTCATTTTTAAACTACTCAATGATAATCTTTTTAAAATTGAAAAAGAACCATGCTTGGTTTTTAGATTTGGTAAAGCTTTTGACAAAATGAGCTTCTAATAAAAAAGAAAATTTAATTAAAGGGAAAACCCCTAATTTAAAAAATTATTTAACGAAGAAAACAAACTAAATTTGATTATGTGAAATCGATTTACTGCCTGTCAAAAAGGAAATCCCGGGGCCTTTTTTCATTTTTATTTATTGCTAATTTTAAATTGGGGATTTGTTATTTTAGAACAAATTTTTTTGTAACTGGGTTTTAAGGAGGCAAATTTAAAGCCAATTTTAAAAAAGATGTTAAATTTTTATTGTTATTCAAAAGCTTATGAAAAAAGGATAAAATTTTTACCCTACAATGACCAAAAAAATTTTAGAACAAAGGGATCAGGTAGTGACTTAAAACTTTTTTGAATGGGGAAAAAAAAAACGAATATGGAAGATTCTTGGGATTATAATTGATAAAAATTTAACTGGGGGGTCATCTAAAATCAAAAAAATTAAATAGTCAATTTTTACAATCAAAATTAAAGAAATTATCCCCGAAAAAAACCTTTTTTTAAAAACTTCACTACTCTTCTTTTACCCCCAGGTTTTTTTTGGCCGCAATAAAAAATTTAAACCAATATTTAAAGTTCAAAGGGGTAAAGTTTTCTTTGGAAAAAAAATGTTTTTTTGCTGAATATTTAAAAAAAATGTAAAATAGATTTGATGAAAATTTGCTAGATTTGTCTGGCATCTAAGCCTTTTTTGTTAAAATTTCTGTTCTTTTTTTCTTTGAAAATTTTTAAATGAAAAATTTCCTTTCCTTGTTTCTGAAAAATTCCCAATCAATAAAAAGTTGTCAAGGAAAATAGTTTTCCCGTTATCTTTAAACATCTGAAACAATTTTTTGTTTACGGCCCCTTATGGAAAACTTTAACTGCAAAATGGCCAGCTGGGTTTTTTTTCTTTCAACTTTCCCTGTTTGTCAAAATTTCAAAAATTTCTTTGGATGTTTAGTCATCGGGGCATCCCGAACTTTGGGGAAACCATAACCATAATTTTTTAAATGTGGTTTTAAAAAACTCAAATGGGGGAAGGAAATTTTTTTATATTTGAAATGTGTTTATAAATATTCTTCTTTTTGAGCTCTTTAAAAAAAAAAAAAAAACATTTTCTTGTTTATGATATAAAAAATTAATTTCATAAACTGGAAAAGCTAGGGACATAACTGGGGAACCCCATTCAATGATCACTCAACAATGATAACTCAGTAGGGGGGTTTTTTTTCTGATAAATGATTAATAGGAATTGAAATTCGGGGATTTTTATGTCTAGAAACCTTTAAAACTATTTTGGTTTTTTTTAAAATTTAAAAATTTTAAAATTTTTTATATCTGATTTTAATTTAAATTCTATTTATTTCTGAAAAAAATGGTTAAAAATTTTTGCAAATTTTTTTCCCAAAATTTTAATTTGATTTTATTATTGTTGTAAAGGTGGACCCCGACCACAATTTTCCTGTAAAACCCTCAGTTTTTTAGAAATTAAATTTTTATTTTTCTGCTGTCTTTTTTTGTTTTTCTTTTTCTTTGCAATTTTGTTTCATTTTTTTATTTAACATTGTTATAGGAAGGGGTTTTTATCCCCTCCCTATATTGAATTGTTTTATAGGCTAGGGACCCAGGTTTTTTAAGTGTCCCGTTTTCCATTCCCATCTATTCCATAATCCTCTTTATGTTTGTTTTGATATCTTGACCTTTTTATTTCTTTCTATTTAAATTATTATTTTGTATTTAATTTAATCTTAATCCCAAATTTTCTTTTCCCGAAAAATTAAAACTGTTCAAATTTTGGTTGGTCAAATGTAAACTTTTGTTTTTTTATTAAAAAATTTTTTTTATCTTTTCTCACCATTTTTTCAGTTATCAAGTTTTGGGGATTTCAGAAAAGGTAAATTTTAATTCAAAGGGATGTGATTGAT
>WFMF01000130.1:347187-427981 GCA_011033025.1 Beroe forskalii
TTTTTCATTTTGGGGGGGCCCTTTTTTTTTTCCAAATGGTAAAATTATTTTTTGAATTTTGAGCCACAAAATTTGCCATTTTATCACTAAAATTTTGGACATTTTTTGAATTCAGTTTTAAAACTCTTAACCCAAAGGGGATGAAGAATGTCAAAAGGGGGTTTTGTTTTTCTTTTCCTTGTTCCTCTAAATATATTTTTATATTTTTAACACTTATCAGAGAAGTTTTTCCCGAAAACTGTGCCATCAGCTCAGGATATTCCCTGGTGGTTAGCTGACCAAGGCCACTGAAGAATCAATACCTACCATTCCCTTTCTTGATTTTATCAAGGGTACCTACTTAAGTACTAATGCCACCATCCATCACTGGCCAGGTTGATTATTGAATCTTAAATGGCTAAGTAGTAAATGGCTCAAGGGTAAATGAACTAGTGGAGTGAGAAAAATTGTTGGCCCAGAAAATTGATAACTGGTTACCTACATCAGAGAAGTAAGAATTACTGTCCAAGAAGCAAGTAAAAATGGTATCAAATTTGAGGCTAGTAGGAAAATCAAATCACTTTGCCATAATCTGATAATCAAGGTTTCTGTTCTTTTCACTTTTTCTTTCCAATTGCTCAACTCGGTAATTGTGAATTTATTGTTGGTTTATCATTCATACCATGTTTCAAGCAAACAAAACATTTTCGAATATGGGAGTAAGTCATTGGGCTTTAAAGTCTGAGTTAGTTTACTGAAGGCCTATTTTTAGTACTGGCAAAACTTGAACCCTCTCAAATTTGGAGTATGTCAGAGTTGGGCAGGACTAAATATTGATTAAATCATGAAAAGGCTTACCTATGTCTGTTGACCACTTTTGTAAATCTTCACTGGTAATGGCAGGTGGCTCTGTCTGGGTGGGTAGACGTAAACCATTTCTGAAGTGTGTCGACAAAACCTGATTGACAAGGTTTTAACTAGTTGCTTGGTTTACTGAGAAACCAATTGGTACATCCATTAACAAGTTTCAAGACGAACAAAACGACAAATATGACGTTACAAATTTCTAGCATCAAACTTTGTCGTTTTATTTGTCTTGAAACTTGCTAAGAATGCTATATTCAATGTTTGCACATCCATTAGCTATTAAGAAGTAAGTGACGAAGATATGCATGTATTGAATCATAAAAGACTGTCAGACTTGCTAAGTAGTGAGGAGTTGTGTCAGATATAGGGTAATATGTGCCATACCAGAGATGTGACAGTTGGGGGGGGGTCCACCGGCCAACGGCCAACCGTCTTAAAAATTTGGTGTTTCGGCCAATTGGCCGTTGGCCGGTTGGCCGTTTTTTTCCTTTTTCATCTCTGGTTTCGTCCAGAAGCATTATAGTTGAAAGTTGTGAGAGAAAAAGTTGTTACAATTTCTATAACCGGTATTTTCCTGCTAATTTGATTGGTGGGGGGTGTCAAATGTGTCAATCAAGGTCGTTGAAACAGTTGAAATTAGCCCTTGTGCTTGAAGAAGGCCCAAGCTCCATATGTTTATATAATGCTGTTTTATGTTGCCAAAATCAACTTTTGAAAGTTGTTAATGGTCTAGATATGTAGATTAACCCTTGATAAGTTCAAGTGTAGACCATCCCACCTGTAAGGTTCTTCCCTTATAGTCTTAAAAATCCATTGCAGTATAGTCATGTTGTCTTATCCCTGATTCCCTGCCACGCCTGGAACTATTTCTGTTCATGTATGAAAACAAATGATTCTATTGACTGTCTCCTGCATGTATATGACCTAGAAAGACTTTCCCGGAGCCTTGCCAGCTTCCCTAGAGTCCTAAAAGGCAGTAAAGGTAAAGGCCTTTTTTAAATGGTTTGCAATGTTTCCCCAGGATTCCCTTCCCCTTTTTTGTAGTGGGATCGTATTTGACCCCCCGAAAATCACCGGGTTTTGTCAAAAATAAATAAAAATTTTAAACAATTTCAATTGATTGGGCGAAAATGATTTTTTTTGGAAATCCTTTCACCCCAAAAACTTAAAGAAAGTCATAGTCGGGAAGCTGTGGGCGGAATTGAGAACCCGGATGAGGATCTAAATCCCCCTTTCCCCCTTTTGTTTCCATTTTTGATCATTTTCCCCTTGTGGGCCCGGAACATTTTGGGGTTCCCGGAGGTTCACCCAACCCGGCCCCTTGAAAAAGCGAATTGGGTTTTTGGGTCTGTGTTTTTTCCATGGGGAAAACGCCGGGGGGAAATTTTGCAACCTCGAACTGTGATGTTTGATACCCCGCTTTCCTCTACAGATTTGCTGTACTGAAGTAGGCGATGTAATGTTGGGGGTTAAATGTCCCCTTAACCGGTTTTATGGTGCTCTGAGCAGAGGAAGCACCTGGCCACCTGGTCAGGGTGAATTCCCCCTTGCAGATGTGTACAGGTAACAGTGAGACAAATACATTTAAACACTGAGGGTCACAATGATACAATGAGGTGCCTAAGTGATAGAGAGATAGAGGAACTATCTGGTAAAGGTAGGGATCTGTAGCTTGGGGACCAGATGCACCATCATATCCAGGATGTGCAGGCTAAGCATGATTCGTCTAGGCACCAAGGTTTGCACCCAGGTAGAGGGATAGATCTGTGTGAGCAGGAGGGGGAGTTGGTGGTTTCTGCAACACTCGATTGGGATGGACAAGGAATCCATTAAGCAGAGGCCAGGGCACAAAGACAGGATGAAAAATACTGAGGAGACTGGGTACAAGACTCAGAACGAAGTTGGAGGCAGTGGCTGATCTTGAGGAGTTGAGGAGGAGGCCAAGGTACTGGGCGGGACAGGGCTGAGGAATCCATGTACTATAGTGTGAGGCACTGAGTCAGGGGCGACTAGGCAGGGGCACTTTCAGGGCTAAATTGGGGCAAAGAGGGCTGTACTGAAAAAGGGACGGTGGAAGAATGAAGTCAGGAGGTGAAGCTGAAGGGCACTGGTGTTGAAGGAGTAATATAAGTTGTGGAAAGGTGATATTGGTGGTTGAAACTGGTTGCAGGGCCTTTGAGGTTGACAAGAATTCTGGGAAATTAACTTTAGCCCATAATAGTCCAATGTCAGGACTCTGTGCCGCAGTCTTATTAATTAGCAATCCCTTTCATCAATTACAAAGAGCCCCCATGCAAGGAGATTTTTTCAAAGCACTCAAGTACTTTCCCGGCCACTGGAACATATTCAATACCTCTTGGAACCTATTTAGATGTTAACAGTAGGATGATCCTGGTCCATGAGTTGCTAAAGTACTAGACTGTACGAAATGAGCTAAATTATCTTTAATATCACATTTTTTTCGATATTAGTGTTATAACTGTTACCAGAAACGAGAACGAATAGTTTACAGTAGGTAGGTATGTTACCTACAATAGTGTTCTGTCCAAGCAGCAATGCTAACACTTTATTCGAATGGAACGTCAGTGACCTACTTAGAACTTTGGAAATGTCTTTAACTGCCTCAACTCTTACAAAATGAATCCGTTGCATAAAATATTGTAGATTAAAAGGACTAAAAAGTTAAAAGGACTCGTAATGTAGCTATGTTACTGCATAATAAAACTCATTTTCTCATCGTGGGGCCGCAAGTTACCTCGCCACACCTTTAAAAGGACCCACGTTTTTAGTGTGGTGTCTGCCTTGTTCATGTGGAGTAAACCTATATGCGTGTATGGGGGCGCTAATGGCTCTCAGCGTTATAATAGCACTGATAGCTCATGTTTTGTGTAGTGTTTGTTAATACTGGTGATCGTTCATTTCATTCAGAACAAGATGGTCTGCTCTATAAAATGCTTGGCGCTTACTTTCATCTAGCTGTAACAGTATTTAATCATAATTGACTTACTTGAATAGCTGTCTGGAGCTAGATGTTGTAACCTCAGGCTGCATGTGTAATTGTAACTTTGCAATGGTTACTGTGTTGATATCAAGGACTCTGTATGTTCCGTCTTGGTTATGATAATGACATACTGTATTTCGCAATAGCAAAAAGAAATATTAATCTAATCTTAGATCACATCTGAGTTACACAGCTAGCATTAATGTCCCTGTTGCATCAGCCTGTTTAATAATGTTTCACTGTTACTGCTGTTATTTACTTACTTATAAGTGGAGGGGACTGCATCTGGGGGTAAATGCTCAATTAGTGATCCCATTCATCAGCTGATAGTACCACACTCACTTTGTTATTACGTCTACGATATTACTGTCGTGTAGGTGTGTTGGGAAATTGTCACACAATTATGCTGTGCCCACATGCATGGTACAGTCCTCAATGGGCAGCCCTCAGTTACATTGTGTGAGGGCAATTAATACAACATTCAGATACCGTCAAAGATTCATGAAGTAACATAATCATGATAATGGGGGCATCTACCTACTAATCTAGTGAAGTTTAATCAAAGTACACTGTATCACTGACCTAGAGAAGGTTCTATAGGATCAGCTGATCTCTCACTTTGTGTATGTCCCCGCATAGCGTCCCTGTGTGAGGCATCTCTGTCTACTTTGTAATGTAACTACATGTTACTGCACACCTCATCAGTGTACTTCACTCATGCTCGAAGTAATGGAAAGTACACTAAGTGACGGGGCTGCTCCACGGCAGGTGTTACAACACTCAAGTGTGTGTGATATAAAACTGTTATTTGATCATTAACCACACGGGGAACACAGTAAATCCTGTTGAACGAGTGTATTTTGTTCAGGTCGTATCATATCTACATTTTGAGTGAGCTTGATATCTTTGCCGTATTCATAGATTTCTCATTTGAGGTCTCCTTAATTATTCACTCGGACTTTATTAACCTACGATCATTGGTTACCTATTATCATCACCGTTTTAATGATGTTATTTTTTCTCTATTGTGTCGGTAATATGTTATATAGTCTTCGAACTCTTACTTTCACCCATGATAGTGATAATTCATTTCAAACTGATAATGCTTGTGGATGGTAGGTTACTGTTATTAATTATAGCCCGAAGAATACATTCTTAACAATTCCACGTATTGTACTTATAATGAGTATTGAGTAATGCGTCATAAGCGTCTAAGTAATGACCCATTTTCACTTGTCCATGTAATAAATTCAGAATTTATTGTATTTTTTGCAAATAAAATATTACAATGACCCAAACTAACTAGTTGAGCCTCTGAGGGGCTGTACTTTCTTTTCTTAGGTAACTGCCCGTAATTCATAATAATATGTAGATTGTAGATGGTTAGTCGCGATGTAGTGTTTTAAATGCTATTGATAAACGTTTTTCTTGTGTTTTTATTTTTTCACAAGTTTACAGTAGCATTGATTCGTTGAATAAATTCCATCTAGATTTGACCTATCATATTTCTGAACTTTGAATTAAATTCACAGCATAGCCGACGTACTGGTAACCAGTACAGCGTTCTATGTTAACTCAAGAACTTGAGACAATCTACTGAAGTACTGAGACACGGTCAGTGAAAGACTCGCTCATTGAGACTCGCTCAGTGAGACACACTCATTGAGAGACGTGCCTATTTAAAGTGAGACAGTGAGACACCTGCTTATCTAGAGTAAGACAGTGAGACCTGCAGGACAACATGGGAGATGCGAGGTCCCACAACTCCCGTACAGAAAACTCTGTACTCAAGTCAATGACATGCTCTTCCCAGAGCAGACCTGCACGAGTCTTTCTCCAGCAGACTCGAAGGTTTAAATTGATAAGGGTGCATCTTGGTTTGATTTGAAAAGAAAAAAAGAGTGACAAATGCGTATGCATAAAAATTGCACGATCAATTTACTCCCTATTCCTGTCCACAGGACCTGCTCCCAGAATCTAGGAAGCGTCTGGGGGCACCTTCCTGGGAGTGTTTGTTCCTATTCCCACTAACTCCCTATTCCTTTTCACAGGACCTGCTCCCACAGACTCTAGGAAGCGTCTGGGCACCTTCCTGGGAGTGTTTGTTCCCTATTCCCACTAACTCCCTATTCCCTTTTCCCAGGACCTGCTCCCACAGACTCTAGGAAGCGTCTGGGCACCTTCCTGGGAGTGTTTGTTCCCTATTCCCACTAACTCCCTATTCCCTTTCCACAGGACCTGCTCCTGCAGACTCTAGGAAGCGTCTGGGCACCTTCCTGGGAGTGTTTGTTCCCTATTCCCACTAACTCCCTATTCCCTTTCGACAGGTCCTGCTCCCACAGACTCTAGGAAGCGTCTGGGCACCTTCCTGGGAGTGTTTGTTCCCTATTCCCACTAACTCCCTATTCCCTGTCCACAGGACCTGCTCCCACAGACTCTAGGAAGCGTCTGGGCACCTTCCTGGGAGTGTTTGTTCCCTATTCCCACTAACTCCCTATTCCCTGTCCACAGGACCTGCTCCCACAGACTCTAGGAAGCGTCTGGGCACCTTCCTGGGAGTGTTTGTTCCCTATTCCCACTAACTCCCTATTCCTTGTCCACAGGACCTGTTCCCACAGACTCTAGGAAGCGTCTGGGTACCATTTTGGGAGGGTTTGTTCCCTACTCCCACTAACTCCCTATTCCTTGTCCACAGGACCTGCTCCCACAGACTCTAGGAAGCGTCTGGGCACCTTCCTAGGAGTGTTTGTTCCCTATTCCCACTAACTCCCTATTCCCTTTTCACAGGACCTGCTCCCACAGACTCTAGGAAGCGTCTGGGCACCTTCCTAGGAGTGTTTGTTCCCTGTTCCCACTAACTCCCTATTCCCTTTTCCCAGGTCCTGCTCCCACAGACTCTAGGAAGCGTCTGGGCACCTTCCTTGGAGTGTTTGTTCCCTATTCCCACTAAACTCCCTATTCCCTTTTCACAGGACCTGCTCCCACAGACTCTAGGAAGCGTCTGGGCACCTTCCTGGGAGTGTTTGTTCCCTATTCCCACTAACTCCCTATTCCCTTTTCCCAGGACCTGCTCCCACAGACTCTAGGAAGCGTCTGGGCACCTTTCTGGGAGTGTTTGTTCCATGTTCCCTCAGTATGTTCAGTGCTATCCTCTTCCTCCGTATGGGATACATCGTGGGATTTGTGAGTGTTAATTCAGTGCTTCAGTGTTCCTGTAGTTTGCATAATATATTCAGTGCTTCAGTGTTCTGATCGTTTGTTGCGCTATTGATGCGCTATTGATGCAACTAATGAAATAAACAAACAATGAGTAGGATAGAATTTGTATCAACTTTTAATTCTATATGAAAGTATGAAGAAGTTTACACTTCATTGCATAACTCAAAACAAACCCATCATCTGAATCTAATTCCCCAGGCCGGTGTAATAGAAGCGCTGTTCATGTTTACGATAGCCTTCTTCATCGTCATGGTAACGATCCTGTCAGTCAGTGCTATCTCCACTAACGGTGCTATAGAAGGGGGAGGAGCGTACTTCATGATCAGCCGCTCTATCGGCCCCGAGTTCGGGGGAGCTATGGGCATCATATTCTTCTTCGCACAGCTATTCGCATCCACGGTATTATTCATCTTATCAAGCTTATCTCTTTTCTTGTTTTCAAGGTGTTTCTTATCATGATGATTTCTGATCATGCTTGCTATTTCTGTTTTTATAACAATGATCACCCAATGAGTATCACTCGGTAACCTCGTCTCTTACCTCCTCCAGGTGTATCTCCTGGGTCTGGTGGATGCCCTCGTGGACTCCTTCGGAAACGAGGGAGGCAACTTCGCCAAAGCCCTGCCTGAGGAAGGCTACTGGAAGACGTTGTACGGAACAGCGCTACTCTTCCTCATGCTATTCGTTGTTATCATCGGCGCAGAGGTGAGGGAACTTCAAGGAAAACAAGTGTTTGGGGTGTCTAAATTAATGTCTGCTTGACATGATTCTACCCTCAGATCACTAATTACTGCTGACAATAATATGTTAATCTTTAAAACTCATTCTAACTTAAATCTAACTAAAATCTGAATAGACCTTTGAAATTGTCCCCTTTTTTGTCCATATTTTTTTCCAAAATGCCCATACCAAATTCCATACCTCACTTATGTTTGTGTCTACAGGTGTTCGCGAAGACTAACCTGATAATCTTCGTCATCGTGCTAATCACCCTCGTAGTGGACATTGTCAACTTCTTCGTCCAAGAGCCCATCACGGTGAGAACTGAGAAAATTGGGGTTTTAATTTTAAACTTTACAACACTACTTTATACAATCAAATTTGAGAATGTATGACTATGATGAATGATATATTCATTGAAATATCACAAGAACACGACGTTTTAATTGTTACAATTGAAGATGTTCGTAGCCACTCTACTCGTCCTATTTCTGATTAAATTGACGAAGAAATCCCTATTCTACACACCAATTTTAAACTTAAAAAAGTAAAAAGATTCAGAGATTCTGAACTACTAAATACTTAAATAGAGAAACTGGAAACGGGGGACAGATCTCTGATCAGGTATAGCTGAGCTCGTGTCACGAAGTTATCTCCTGCACTAGGAAATTATAGTAGGAACGAGTCCCATACAGCCATACTGCACCATTGGCTTGAATACCATACATATTATACACTTTTCACAGTGTAGGTAGATATTCAAATTTCACATCTATACAGACATACAATGGCGAGTGTTTACAGTGCAATGGAGCACTGTACACCACCCATACAGTGTCCTTTTCACTGCTATCCGTGTAGACTGTAGCTCTGTAGTGCTACATTGTGTAATTCCAGAATTCCACCACACTTGACATCTCCTCATCTTTTGTGTGTCAATTATAATATAGATTGAGTACAATACCTATTACCTAGAATATATATTTTGAGTAATGAGCGGTAGAGTACAAAGGTATTGTATTGTAGGTTTGCAGCAATATTTACTTATTTACATTGCATCATGTCAGGGGCGCTGGCGTGATCAATCAAAACTTTCAAATGATCTCATTTTATCTAAACAACTTATATTCTATTGGATTCATAATATTCTCATGATTATTTAAACCTTACAAATATACGTAGGATAAAGGAATTTTCCTTGATTTTAGATACTTTTGATGAGCCACATAGGTGACGAGATCACTGTTCAGCCTACATGCTTACACATAGAAATGTTGTGAGCATGTAGGTTCCTACTACATGATGGACTCATGTCATTGTACTAGGTGTAGTAGCCTCATCAACGTATGTGTAGCATACACTATCATAGGTCTACACTCTTCAACAATAATAATGCGATATCAAAATGTGTGAGTGTGGTGTTATGTCATCTGCATTTAAGCTTGTAAAGAATAGGTACATAGAATAATATGATCTGAATAGAGAAACTATACTTGTCATTTAATCAGGAGAATGATCAATGCACGGTTGGGATGATTTGTCTGATATTATTATCTTACACTATATTAATTGATGAATGTATTTGAACTGGAGTTTGTTTCGTAATGACCCCATTCCCTCATTCCTCAGGACCTTCACCCTCCGTCTGACAACACGCTTCTCAACTCTACAGTAAACCTCACCTACACCAGTTGGAGTACCGACACCTTCGATGAGAACAGGTAATAACCCCAGTGAACAGGAACTACACTATCGACTACCACTATCCAGTGTCCCCCACTCCCCTCCTTCCCACTATTACCCACATTACCTCACTCCCCCTTGCTCCCTATCACTTCTTCTTTTCCTCAGGAGCAGGAACTATAAAGTATCGACTACACCCATGTCCCGTCCCGTCCCTACTCCCACATTACACTCCCACATTCCCTCACAGGAACAGGAACTACACTATCGACTACACCTATCCAGGATCCCCCACTCCCCTCCTTCCCACTATTACCCACATTACCTCACTCCCCCTTGCTCCCTATCACTTCTTCTTTTCTTCAGGAGCAGGAACTATAAAGTATCGACTACACCAATGTCCCGTCCCTACTTCTACTCCCCCTAACTCCCACATTTCCTCACAGGAACAGGAACTACACTATTGACTACACCACTCTCCCCTCCCCACTCCCCCACTCCCACTTTCCCTCACTCCCACTCCTTCCCACTCCCCCTGACTCCCACTTCCCCTCACTCCCACTACCCCTCACTCCCACTCCTTCCCACTCCCCCTCACTCCCACTCCCACTTCCCCTCACTCCCACTACCCCCCACTCCCCTCCTTCCCACTATTACCCACATTACCTCACTCCGCCTTACTCCCTATCACTTCTTCTTTTCTTCAGGAGCAGGAACTATAAAGTATCGACTACACCAATGTCCCGTCCCTACTTCTACTCCCCCTAACTCCCACATTTCCCTCACAGGAACAGGAACCACTATTGACTACACCACTCTCCCCTCCCCACTCCCCCCACTCCCACTTTTCCTCACTCCCACTCCTTCCCACTCCCCCTCCCACTCCCCTCACTCCCACCTACCCCCTCACTCCCACTCCTTCCCACTCCCCCTCACTCCCACTCCCACTTCCCCTCACTCCCACTACCCCCCACTCCCCTCCTTCCCACTATTACCCACATTACCTCACTCCGCCTTACTCCCTATCACTTCTTCTTTTCCTCAGGAGCAGGAACTATAAAGTATCGACTACACCCATGTCCCGTCCCGTCCCTACTTCTACTCCCCCTAACTATGGTGGCCGAGGTGGCTAATGGCATTTTTTAAGCAATTTTTATTGTAAAAAGTAAATCCCCCAAAATCAAAAAAAAATAAAATAAAAAAATGAAAAGAAAATAAATAAAATAAAAAAATAATGAAAATTTAAAAAAACAAAAGAAAATGAAAATAAAATACAATCAAAGTAAAACCAAAATTAGATAAAAATAAAAATCAAAATAAAACCAAAGTATAATAGAAATAAAACCATTTACTAACTTGGTAACTTTAAAATGAAAACAAAATGAAAACGAAATGAAAACGAAATGAAAACGAAATGAAAATGAAAGTAAAATCAAAATAAAAGTAAAATCAAAATAAAATCAAAATAAAACCAGAATAAAACCAAAGTAAAACCAAAGTAAAATAAAACCATTTTAAAATGAAAATAAAATAAAATAAAATGAAAACGAAATGAAAATGAAAGTAAAATCAAAATAAAACAAAATTAAAGTAAAACCAAAATTAAATCAAAATAAAATCAAAATAAACTAAAGTAAATAAAAATAAAACCATTTAAAATTAAAAAAACCAAAGTAAATTTAAGAAAAAAAAAAAAAAAAAAAAAAATGAAAAATTTCGAAAAAATTTGAAAAATCGCTCATGGCCGAGGTGGCTAATCTAGAATCTACAGCGCGCTGTATGAAAATTCGTGCGCAACAAAAGTTATGTTAAAGGAGTCAGCGCTCACTGACCCATATCTCAAGATCCACAAATAGAGACATGATCGAGGTCATGTTTTGTTCATCTAAGGCAGGAGTAGGTAATTGGCTATAAGAGAGTTCTGATGACGTCATTATGATGTCATTATGACGTCATCAACTTAGCGAAATTTTCTGCTTGTTTAGCGAAAATAGGTCATCTTTGTGCGCATTTTGACCAAGAAGGAATGGAGATAGCTCAGAAATGTTGAAAATCGTTAGTTGGAAATTTAAAGAGCTTTCAGAAAATCATACGGATCATTGGGCTATCTCGATTTTTCATCGAGATATACGCGAGATGAGGCCTGGCTGATGTAGCCCCACTAACCTGATGGAAGATGAGGGCCTGGCTGATGTAGCCCCACTAACCTGATGGAAGATGAGGGCCTGGCTGATGTAGCCCCACTAACCTGATGGAAGATGAGGGCCTGGCTGATGTAGCCCCACTAACCTGATGGAAGATGAGGGGCTGGTGTAGCCCCCACTAACTGATTGAAGATGAGGGCCTGGCTGATGTAGCCCCACTAACCTGATGGAAGATGAGGGCCTGGCTGGTGTAGCCCCACTAACCTGATTGAAGATGAGGGCCTGGCTGGTGTAGCCCCACTAACCTGATGGAAGATGAGGGCCTGGCTGGTGTAGCCCCACTAACCTGATGGAAGATGATGGAAGATGAGGGCCTGGCTGGTGTAGCCCCACTAACCTGATGGAAGATGAGGGCCTGGCTGATGTAGCCCCAGGAGGACCCTGGAGTGCGGAACATGATGAAGATGAAGAGCATTACGGAGATAGCGAAGGAGGTGCTGGCATACACTGGGTTCACAATGAAAGCCATCACGATACTCGACACGAACCCGATCTGAAGTGGCAGCAAGTTACATAACTACTTAACTAGTAACTTATCTATTAAGTCAGTAAGTTAATAAGTCAGTAAGTTACAAAGATCGTAAGCTACAAAGTCAGCAGGTTATAAAGTTAGTAAGTTACTGACTTACTAAGTCGAGGCTTTTAATAAAGTAGATGCTTGATACCCAGCAGACGCATATCTCCCGGCTGCCATTATTCATTGAATGATTCCTTTGCCTACTTACTTACTAAACACAACCTCACAAGGAAATGATCCGCACTCAAATTCTCGTTAACTTACCAGGGAAGAGTACTTGTTGAAGTAGCAGAAAGTAGGTCTGAAGTTGGGGGCTCCTGCCAGGTCGAGGGCAAGACACGCCATGTTCACCACGGCGTACGTCAGAAGAGAGAAGGTGGTCACAAAGGGGCGATCAAGTTAAGGGATCCGACAAACAGTAGCGCCTGAGGGGTATTTAGTCAAGGTATGTTGCGAAGCTCAGTTTGGAACGTTCAAGATTGAACTCATGGGATTTGCTTGAAATTCAAATTCAATGATACGTCAATTTTTCTGACTAGACTCCCTTAATTTCTGAGGAATCCGCCAACAATTTACGCGGTATAAAAGTACACTTAATGGCACATTTTAGAGGAGAATCTACCTAAGCTGCGCCGTACAGCTTAGTTTCTAGCCTGCATCTCTGATTAAAGGACCAATACACTATAGAATCGAGTTTAAAAAATTGAATGATTAATCATTCAATATTACGCAGCAATTTATTACACACACTTCAGTGAAATTCCAATCTCTCTACGTGATATAATTTCTGAGATAAAAGCGTGTAAAGTGTAACTCTGTATTCCGCTGTGATACGTCATAAATCACTGATATCGATTACAATTAGTGCTGCTCCGCCTCTGAGCGCTGTATAAACACTGTATGATGATGTGTGTTGTGTTGTTTTGTTTTGGTTCAGGGGTGCAGTTTACTCAAATTAGTGATTATGGATGATATCAACTGGTTTCTAGTATTGTTCTAATTATCTAATTTGGTAACATCTTTGAAAAATAATGAAGCAAATGCTTCTGAATCATACATATTATAGGCGGTAAAAATTAGCAATTATATTGTAAGATTGTAGGTATCAATGTTCTATATTGATCTTTTAATCACTTCCAAGAGTCGTCGGTCGAAACATCCCATGATCATAGATGGTATTGTCCAATTGAGCCCATCTGACATCCCAAATTCCCAAAAAATTGGTCCAATTAAGTATAGTAATGGGTTGACAATGCTTAATTGATTTACTGTAAAGCCATATATTTTCGCGGGTGCTATTTTTCGCGTTTCTTTAAAAACAGACTAATTTCACGGTTTTAATTTTCACGCATTTCAAAATTCCTTAAACACAAACCAGTGCTTGTACGTGGCCATTTATCATTTTCGCTCATTGCTGTACGCCTTGATAGCCGGTGATTGTACAAAGGCAAAAGCCCAGTAATGAGGTGTCTTGTTCGTCTATGTTTACTTAAGTGTGCCTCTGTTTGTCAGACATTACAGCATGTCATCCGTAAACGATACTGCGAACTTAGTTGAGGGCTTAATGTTTCTAATGAGACACTTTGAGTTGAAAATAATGCCTTGATGACGATCCAATATATCGACTTATCGAATACCTACCAACAATGTACAAGTTTCTTCCACTCAAAAAATACGCAGATATAAATTTATCTCCAAGAATTGAAAATTAACTTCACGGCTGATATTTTCGCGGATTTTCTTTTCCAAATAAATGCGCGAAAATTAATGCCGCGCGAAAATTAATGGCTTTACAGTATTGACAACCTTCATTGCAATATTAAGATGTTTCTAACTTTTTTAACTTCTTTTAAACAAACGCAATGTATCTTCTGGGCAAATCTAACTGGGCTAAGAAAATTCAGCTAATATTGATGTGATTATGATAATGGTGGTCCGATGAACATCATAAGTCCTATAATTCAAAATTTCTGATGGGCCCAAGTACGTAATTATAAAGCCATCTGATAGGATTGAAACTAACGGTGAATGATCAAATCCAATGAGGTACATTCGAAATCATAAGTTCAATAGTACAATGACGATAAACTTGACATGTTCATTGAATACTCTGAAGAATGAATCTAAATGGATTCCATGGACTCCAGACCAGTACCTACAGTGTTCATACTCTAGCTCTAGTAACCTGAGTTCTGAACTGATTTTAGAAGTGGAGCCAGTAAAACACTAGAGCAGTAGGGGTTAATTATCTGTCTGTGCGGTGCTAAGTTGCTAATGTGCTCAGTTGCTAATGTTAATTTTAGAAGTGGAGCCAGTAAAACACTAGAGCAGTAGGGGTTAATTATCTGTCTGTGCGGTGCTAAGTTGCTAATGTGCTCAGTTGCTCACTTCCATTGATTTGATATACCTTATTAATCAGTAATGCAAATATACTATTACCTAATTAGTTAGTTGATCCCTAGTAATTAATATCAATTCCAAACTATGTAATTATTGTCCCTCAAAAATATTAGTTATCTCGGTGGAAAAATACACGACAAGCAAACAATGATTTCCGACTACGTTCTAATGTAATGTATGATATTACGCAGTGCCTGATACATTCCTCTTCCTGCGAATCAGTGATTTATGACGTAGCAGCATGATCAAATTACGTACACTTAATATCGCTGTAACTCCGTGTAGAAAGCAGATAGAGAGCTCGGGTTTTCACTAATCTGCATAATTTTATGAAATGAAGCTGGTAGTAAAATAAAACCGGCAACTTCAGTATAGTGTATTGGTCCTTTAAGGTTAATGTCTGTGTGTTTCAGGATCATATTAAGATAATAATCATCCTGGACAGCCCTCAAGCTGTTACTTGTGAAATAGGTGTTGTGCAACATTCTAGATAATTCTCTACTTTTTAGGATGAATAAAGTGCACACTGCGCAATGTGTGCCCATCAGACATTGTGGATTGCAACAAATGAGTGATAGATTCTCAGGGCTTCAGGGGCTGTTAAAGGAGACGGTACACTTCAATCGGAAACATGAGACTATTCTAATACTTGGAATTAGCTGATTAAAATCTAAATTCTCTCTAGTGTGCGCAAATCTAAAATTGAGTAATACAGCTGCAACATCTATACATTTTGACTCAACACAGGTGTAATTTTTTTTGTTCCGGTCAAAATTCATCATCACTTTTGAATCACGATTAAAACACCAGCTCAGTAACAGCTGATTGGCAGAATATTTGTCACAACAGTAGGTACTTGGTTATTGATTGGGTATGCGCCTAATTAACCTGGTGAACCCAGTGAAAATCCTTGTTGTAGGTACAGATCAATCTATTATCTTATTATGACTGTTAGACACAATATTAAGATTATGTCTGAGATGATTTATCAAATTCCTACATTCCTCACTGAAAGCCGATTTTTCATTGGCCACAATCCATTTCTAAATCTCTGACCAATTCCTTCACTAAACCAGTGGACCTTTAGTACTTTGCTTCTAATAATAAACCAGTGATGAGTGATCATATCATTGCGTAGTATAATCAACATGAAAACCTCGCTACCACCACGCCTCAGCAATAAGTGTGTGTGTGTCAAGGAGTAACGACTAAAGTGCACCATGTAGAAGGTATACACACCACTGTGTACAGAAGGTATGTACTATGTGTGTTACTGTGTGTACACTACACAATACACACCACTGTCTACTATCTAGAGGAATGTGCCTGTGTGTAAGCTAAGTACACTGCACACCACTTTGTACTACAGGTATGTGTGTGACTGTGTGTGGTTTACACATTGTCTGTCCCTTCATAAAAGATATCATGAGGAATGAACATTGCTGTCTGTAGCAACTGGAATCTACAGAATTCCTCTTTATAAAGACTAGTCTAGACAGCTCCTATACTCCTATTCATCCTCCTATAATTAATGCTTTTAGGCATCGTCAGACTTGTCACTATTATTGCAACAAATATGGCTTAAAAGCAATAGACACAATATAATAAATCAGGTGGCATCCTCCCAACATTGCTTTAATTATGGAGGCAACCTACAATACTTGAAAGCAACCTACATCCTACAACGTAAAATACCTGAATGAAGATCCACGACACGACGACTGCCACCCAAGGGTTCCCCTGTCTGGACCTGCCCTTCTTCACCAACACTAACAGCTGTCCCAGAATGTCGTCCAGTGCTAACGCCTCTGTAAGGGGGATTGAATGTTAGAATGTCGTCCAGTGCTAACGCCTCTGTAAGGGGGATTGAATGTTAGAATGTCGTCCAGTGCTAACGCCTCTGTAAGGGGGATTGAATGTTAGAATGTCGTCCAGTGCTAACGCCTCTGTAAGGGGATTGAATGTTAGAATGTCGTCCAGTGCTAACGCCTCTGTAAGGGGGATTGAATGTTAGTATGTCGTCCAGTGCTAACGCCTCTGTAAGGGGATTGAATGTTAGAATGTCGTCCAGTGCTAACGCCTCTGTAAGGGGATTGAATGTTAGAATGTCGTCCAGTGCTAACGCCTCTGTAAGGGGATTGAATGTTAGAATGTCGTCCAGTGCTAACGCCTCTGTAAGGGGGACTGAATGTTAGTATGTCGTCCAGTGCTAACGCCTCTGTAAGGGGGATTGAATGTTAGAATGTCGTCCAGTGCTAACGCCTCTGTAAGGGGGATTGAATGTTAGAATGTCGTCCAGTGCTAACGCCTCTGTAAGGGGGATTGAATGTTAGAATGTCGTCCAGTGCTAACGCCTCTGTAAGGGGGATTGAATGTTAGAATGTCTTCCAGTGCTAACGCCTCTGTAAGGGGGATTGAATGTTAGTATGTCGTCCAGTGCTAACGCCTCTGTAAGGGGGATTGAATGTTAGTATGTCGTCCAGTGCTAACGCCTCTGTAAGGGGGATTGAATGTTAGAATGTCGTCCAATGCTAACGCCTCTGTAAGGGGGATTGAATGTTAGAATGTCGTCCAGTGCTAACGCCTCTGTAAGGAGTTTGCCACTTTGCCAGTTGAGCGTTAACATTCCAATTTCTCAATTTACAGATCGATGATAAAAACTTGAACAAGTTCGAGATATACGTACCTCAAGTCTCAATTTAAAACTGATTTATTTCATCTAAGATAGTAAGATTTGACTTTTACAATAAACTAGTAATAAAGAAACAAACGTTTGTCATTTCGGTTTTTTGGCCCTTTTTCCGTAATAAATTGAAAGATTGAGGGCTCCTTGATTGTTGATGACATCACTACTCATACATGATACCATTGGCCCTTGAAGTGACTGTGAATTAAAAATTTCCCAAGACATAAGTGAGTAGACCATATAAAATGCAACGTCACTTGTAGTGAGCATCAAAATAGTAGTACATATTACAACTGTACAAGACGTGTGCTGCGTAGTGCTGTGTAGTGCGCACTGCGCACCAGTCACCACTTGAAATTAAAAGAAACTGGATCTGCTACAAGAGTTCATTCCCGCATCGCGGGGCCGATACATAGCAAATTGATCATAACAGAGCTGAGTTGAAGGTAAAGTTGTAAACTTTTTCCTAACATAGTAATATTACAAATTATGCCTGAGAAACAGGGAATGAAATAAAAGATAAATGTACATGATGTATCGTACGGCCTACAAACACGCACCTAAAATCCGACTTGCTCCGATGAAGGTACTGAGAGAAGCTGAGAAGGTTACACAGAGGGTCCCAGCAGTGGTGATACCAGGTACTGTACAGATGTGTTCCAGGAACAGGAAATCGTTTTGCAGCAACAACTGCGAGAAGAGGTGTCATAATCAGTCAGACAAGGGGCGTGGACTGTCGTGTCTGGTGAACGGGGTTATGTTTGAATGGTTACAAGGTTTACAAGGTTTACAATCCAATGTCTTATCTATAGAGGTGTATGAGTATACTACAAACATAACAAATACTGTACATCGATTTTCTAATTCAAGGATTGACATAAGAGGCGGAAGAGACTAAACTGTGAATCATCAGCGGTTACCCTACAGTTGTAAGGTCTTCCTGCCATCTGCGATGTCGGTGTCCCATCAGCAGGTGACAAGGGAAACGGAGGGGTTTCGGCCCACGTACCCCTCACAGCTTACAACTGCAGGGCTGGGCCACCAGGACTCGGATTCTGAGCAACACAGTTTAGAGGGAAGGGGAGGAAAAGGAAAAGAGTTCAGTAGAGGCAAAAGATCAATGAGTGTTAAATACGGGTGAAACATCTTAATGTTACTATCTAAAACCTGAAAGTGAAAGTTATTAAAATGAATGGGAGGTTACAGGCATCTGCCTGTCCAGCCCCACATTCAGTCCCAGGCTAATCATACAGTAAGTTGCTCAAGGTCAGCAACAAGCTGCACAACTATCCAGTACAGAATGTGAAGAACCTCGCGCACCAATACCTAAACAAATTGATCTAAAATTGTACTGTTATCTAAAATTGCATATTTCTGAAAAACTAAGCTATTCTTATTAAGGCAACGTTTAATAATGTCTACAAGATTGGAGTTACTATATCCTCTTTCAATCAGTTTTTGGAAAACTTTTGAAGATTGAAGAGGAAAGTTTCTAATTCAGTACAAATGTTAGCATACCTAAGGATTTGACTATAGAATACATTATGGCCTACTTCTAGAGGGATATTACTCTGTGGAAATGTTAAGGAAACTACAGAGAAATTAAAGTCATCGGTCTTGTTATATACAGACACAATAACGCCTTGGTTGGATAGAAATATTGAGGTCCAGGTAGTTCACGTTCTTGTTGTCATTACCTGACCTCTCCATTTCAAGAGAAGGATGATAGATTTGTTTGATTAGAGCTTCAAAGTTGAGATAATTAGTGGTGATAAGATCATCGACATAGCGTCGTGTTTTAGAAAGAATCTTAGCTAGGAAAACTTTTTAGACTTTAAAAGATTAAGCATGAAGTTAAACTCTCGTTTAGCGAGAGTGAGATCCGCGATGGGGAACTGGAATTTCCACCCATGGGGATTCCTAAGACTTGGATAAAAACTTTACCTGCGAAAACTATATAAGTGTGATAGATGATAAAATGAACTGCTTCTTTGAGCTGATCTCTATCAAAACTGTGGTATCCGTCATAGATCTTCTTCGCGAAGAAACATTTATTTGTATCATATTTACAAATATTTATGTACTTGTTTCTTTCAGAGAAGATCAGATCTATAACTTCTCCAATCATATCATCAACTTCTTTAAGGTCTAAATTGGTATATAAAGTGGTAAAGTCATAAATTTGGAGATTAAATGCTTCACTGCCCTGCAGTGACTCAAAAACTGTGCAGAAGAATCTATGCTCCAGAACACATTGACACCACTGTTATTGTATATTGTCTGACAATACTTCTTGAAGTATTCTCGTAGGAGTTTAAGACTACAATTAACAAGGATGTTCAGCTGTTTAGTAGCACAGCTTCTCGCCCCAGCTATGAAGCGTGCTTTGTATGGGTTCTTGTGGAGTTTAGGATTCCAGAACAGCCGTGGTAGACACATGTTTTGGTCGTCGATGGTGATGGAGTACTTATCTCGTAGTGTCGAGGCAATTTGTTCGACATAGAAGTCAGGGTCGTTTGGGAGAGGAGTGTAGGTTTTGTTACCCGTACATTCTAGGGTATTAGTGTCAAAACCAAGTTCTTTGAAGAGTTATAACATAGAACTTCTTACAGATAAAAGCGAAGTTGTTAGATGCTTTATCAATAGTACAAATGATATAAAACTTCTGAAGACGTTTGAGTTCTTCCTTGACACCCTCTCTCTCAAGGACATTGTCTTCAGTTTGTTCAAAGACATGTGGATGGTTGTCTTTATAAAATCTAAGTCTATTATTAACGATATCCGACACTCTGCTATACCAAGAATCAAAAGCAGCGTTCTTCAAGTGGTACTTCTTACTTTTGCTCTTGATAAAGCTTGTCAAATCATCGTCAATACTAGCTTTGATCTCTGACACAGTCTGATGACAAGGAATTCTAAATTTACTACCGAAAGATAAAATATTTCTTAAATCTGGATCATTGGCAATACTCAAGTCACCAGTAATAATATGCCCTAGTGGCTCATAATTATAAGATGATAAACTACAGTTACATTGAGAATTTAGAATTGCTCGAACATCAGGAATGGTAAGATTTTAAGAATTTGCTGTAATTACAAACGGATAAACTAAGAGGTTTACTATAACGATAGTAAACGCGTAGAGGAGACTTCTCTTGTAGAGGAGGAGGAAAAGCTTGACAACAGATTTATCTGAGAAAATGGATTGAAATTTCAAATTATCCATAAATTTACTATTAAATGATAAAACTAGGTGTTTCGTTCCTTGATCTTCTCAGCCTCATTCACTTTGAATTTCGGTGAGAATGTCCTACAAAATGATTTACAGATATTGTACAAAATTCCAGAATTAACACTAGCTAAATTAAATAGGGAGTCTAAATCTGTTAAGGAATATGATCTCAGAGTTTTAAATAAAGAATGGTCAAAATTAGTAATAGAGTCTTTGAAAAGAACGAGATTATCTGCAACCTCTTCTTTACTCCCTATTCTTACAAGAGGCTCTTACTGCCTCTGCCACGTTTATAACGTTTGATGAAACCATTAAAATAGTTGACAGTAATACCTTGTGATATACTGCCATATCCTTCTTTTTATCATTAAGGCCTAAGGGATAGGCTGTACCTAACCTGTCAATCCAGTAGTCCTCCAAACTACACAAATCATTCTTCACGTCGGTTGAAATGTCCTTATCAACGTAATCAATGATCTGGATAGTTGCTTCAGAAGCAATGACCAGGAAGGTTGAAATGCTCATAGATAAATGGAGGCATTATTCTTCACACCTGATCTGTGACCATTCATACGCTTGTGAAGTGGCTGACTGGTTTCACCAACATACTGTTTTTGACATGTGGAACAGGTAATCAGATAGATAACATTGCAATTTTTGCAGGAAATATTAAGACTATCATGACAGAATATAAACTTATTATTGAACGTACTACTATGGAAGGTTTTACTAGTGACAAAGGACTTGCAGGTTAGACATCCCTTACTGTTACAAGCTAGAAATGGGAAGAAGTTACGTTATTGATGCCTAACCACTTTGCAAGATTTTATGATAATACTTATTGCTTCGTTTAAGTATGTTATTACAACTCCCCTTGTCAGAAGTGACCCTCCTATACACACCGACTCAAGGTATGTAAAGGGAGAGGGACCGGACATCACCTTATTGGTGTGGGGCTGCCACACTTAAGGCGGGCGGTAGATGACATGAATCTAAACAGATTCTCCCACCATCACACTACAGCCTGGCGGGGGGCCATACGGCCATAAGCCCACCTTATCACCGGATCACATAGTGCTGCTGCTTCTCGCGCCAGAGCATGGCGGGCAGCTCACGCCAAGAGAATGTATTTACATGACAAACGGATAAAGTTAATGCATCTGGAATAATCAATGAACAAGAAAATCAAAGGGAATAGAGACCAAGATATAGTAATAATAGAGTATAAATTCATATTCAAGCTATCAATTCTGTGCCCAACGGGGCGGAGGAACCGGCCACCAGGAGAAACACCATGATATGGATCTAATCCAATGTCTTATCTATAGAGGTGTATGAGTATACTACAAACATAACAAATACTGTACATCGATTTTCTAATTCAAGGATTGACATAAGAGGCGGAAGAGACTAAACTGTGAATCATCAGCGGTTACCCTACAGGTTTAAAGGTAAATATTGGGTAACTATCGTTGCCCGTCATATTTTACAAACAGCATAATTAAGAAAAAACAACAACAAACATTTTGCTTTATTTCAATTGAAATGTTACTAGTTCGAATCTCATACCTCGCATTGAATATGGCGACTTAAACCAGACAAAATCAATACATTCATTATACGCTTATTTGGCTCAGCGTTGTGTTCTTGCTTATTGCAGTAGGTACTCAATAGCTTGTTAACTGGCTCACTCATTTTATATTTTACGATATTATACAATATTGAGTTTCAATATGGTGTCTGCAGTGTACCTGACACCAGTCAGGACAACGTCAGACTGATGTCAGAGCTAATTGAGACAGGTGTCAGAGACAGTCAGACCGATGTCAGAGCTTTATCAGACTGGTTTCAGAACTAAATGATAAATCAGACTGGGGTCAGAGTTAATTCAGGCTGGTGTCAGGGTTAAGTCAGAGTGGTGTCAGAGGTAAGTCAGACTAGTGTCAGCGCTTAGTCAGACTAGTGTCAGAGGTTTGTCAAACTGGTGTCAGAGCTAAGTCAGACTGGTGTCAGAGCCAAGTCACACTGGTGTCAGTGCTAAGTCACACTGGTGTCAGAGTTATGTAATGTTAGTCACTGCAAGATCCAACTGGAGTCAGGGACCTCAGATCTTCAGATCGTTGGTTAGCATGAAAGTCATTACTCGTATGTGTAACGATCATTAATATCTTCAGATCTTAAATTTTTACAAATGATATCTTATTGCTTTGTAGTCTTACCCTTGATGAGGTGAAGGCTATGAATATCACGAGAAACACGTATATGATGTAGCTGAAGGTACATGCAGCTATCGTACCCACAGGGATAGACCTGGATGGAAGCAGGATATAACATTCAAGTAAAACAATGCTAAATAATATCTGTAACGATACAACAGACACCCAGGACCCTAAATCCTGTGAATAACTGTTTCTTTACTACCCTAAATCCTGTGAATAACTGTTTCTTTACTACTATCCCAAACATTTCCAGCTGTGCTTAGTTTTTTTCATGTGGTCCAGTAACTACTTACTATACACCACAGAGTAAAGTTTACAAATTGTACTACCGAAATATTTTAGTGCTAGATAAACAATACTTCATCCCTATTTCAACAGTCCAAATAGACTTCATCCATTCTTCTTCTAGTTGCAATGATAGCCACAACTCCACACCAAACTACCCCTCTTACTTACTTGCTGGCGTTCTTGAGGTCTGCAGACATGTTCGAACCAGCAAAGACCCCCGTGTATCCGGTAAAGAGGACAGCAAACACCACCTGGAAGGATGTGCCTCGCATCGTGGTGTAGTCGATAGTGTAGTTCCTGTTCCTGTGGGGGAAGTGGGAGTGAGGGGGGAGTTAGGGGGAGTGGGGGTCAGGGGGAATGGGAAGGAGTGGGAGTGAGGGGTAGTGGGAGTGAGGGGAAGTGGGAGTGAGGGGGAGTGGGAGTGAGGGAATGTGGGAGTGGGAGTGAGGGGGAGTGGAAAGGAGTGGGAGTGAGGGGTAGTGGGAGTGAGGGGAAGTGGGAGTGGGAGTGAGGGGGAGTGGGAAGGAGTGGGAGTGAGGGGTAGTGGGAGTGAGGGGAAGTGGGAGTGGGAGTGGGAAGGAGTGGGAGTGAGGGAAAGTGGGAGTGGGGGAGTGGGGAGGGGAGAGTGGTGTAGTCAATAGTGTAGTTCCTGTTCCTGTGAGGAAATGTGGGAGTTAGGGGGAGTAGAAGTAGGGACGGGACATTGGTGTAGTCGATACTTTATAGTTCCTGCTCCTGAGGAAAAGAAGAAGTGATAGGGAGTAAGGCGGAGTGAGGTAATGTGGGTAATAGTGGGAAGGAGGGGAGTGGGGGGGTAGTGGGAGTGAGGAAGTGGGAGTGGGGTGAGGTGGGAGTGGGACAGGGGGGGAGTGGGAAGGGAGTGGGAGTGGGGAGGTGGGGTGGGGGTGGGAAGGAGTGGGAAGGAGTGGGAGTGAGGAAGTGGGAGTGGGGAGTGGGGAGGAGGTGGGGTGGTGTAGTCGATAGTGTGGTTCTAGACTATGTGAGGAAATGTGGGAGTTAAATTATGTGGTGGTGGCTAATGGCATTTTAAGCAATTTTATTGTAATCAAAGTAAAATCAACCTAAAATCAAAACAAAAATAAAAATAAAACCAAAATGAAATGAAATAGAATGAAAATGAAATAAAAATGACATGAAAATTTTAAAAATCAAAATGAAAATCAAAATAAAATACAAGTGTAATTGTAACTTTGCAATGGTTACTGTGTTGATATCAAGGACTCTGTATGTTCCGTCTTGGTTATGATAATGACATACTGTATTTCAGGCAATAGCAAAAAGAAATATTAATCTAATCTAGATCACATCTGAGTTAACAGCTAGCATTAATGTCCCTTTGCATCAGCCTGTTTAATGATAATGTTTCACTGTTATTGCTGTTATTTACTTACTTATAAGTGGGACTGCATCTGGGGTAAATGCTCAATTAGTGATCCCATTCATCAGCTGATAGTACCACACTCACTTTGTTATAACGTCTACGATATTACTGTCGTGTAGGTGTGTTGGGAAATTGTCACACGATTATGCTGTGCCCACATGCATGGTACAGTCCTCAATGGGCAGCCCTCAGTTACATTGTGTGAGGGCAATTAATACTACATAAATATAAGTCAGATACCTTCAAAGATTCACGAAGTAACATAATCATGATAGTAGGGGCATCTACCTAATCAAGTGAAGTTTAATCAAAGTACACTGTATCACTGACCTAGAGAAGTTTCTATAGGATCAGCTGATCTCTCACTTTGTGTATGTCCCCGCATAGCGTCCCTCTGTAAGGCATCTCTGTCTACTTTGTAATGTAACTACATGTTACTGCACACCTCATCAGTGTACTTCACTCATGCTCGAAGCAAGGTGCATGGAAAGTACACTAAATGACGGGGCAGGTGTTACAACACTCAAGTGTGTGTGATATAACACTGTTCTTTGATCATTAACCACACGGGGAACACAGTAAATCCTGTTGAACGAGTGTATTTTGTTCAGGTCGTATCATATCTACATTTTGAGTGAGCTTGATATCTTTGCCGTATTCATAGATTTCTCATTTGAGGTCTCCTTAATTATTCACTCGGACTTTATTAACCTACGATCATTGGTTACCTATTATCATCACCGTTTTAATGATGTTATTTTTTCTCTATTGTGTCGGTAATATGTTATATAGTCTTCGAACTCTTACTTTCTCTCATGATAGTGATAATTCATTTCAAACTGATAATGCTTGTGGATGGTAGGTTACTGTTATTAATTATAGCCCGAAGAATACATTCTTTACAATTCCACGTATTGTACCTATAATGAGTATTGAGTAATGCGTCATAAGCGTCTAGAGATCTTCAAGTAATGACCCATTTTCACTTGTCTGTGTAATAAATTCAGAATTAATTGTATTTTTGCTAATAAAATATTACAATGACCCAAACTAACTAGTTGAGCCTCTGAAGGGGCTGTACTTTCTTTTGTTAGGTAACTGCCCGTAATTCATAATAATATGTAGATTGTAGATGGTTAGTCGCGATGTAGTGTTTTAAATGCTATTGATAAACGTTTTTCTTGTGTTTTTAAAATTTTCACAAGTTTACAGTAGCATTGATTCGTTGAATAAATTCCATCTAGATTTGACCTATCATATTTCTGAACTTTGAATTAAATTCACAGCATAGCCGACGTACTGGTAACCAGTACAGCGTTCTATGTTAACTCAAGAACTTGAGACAATCTACTGAAGTACTGAGACACGGTCAGTGAGACTCGCTCATTGAGACTCGCTCAGTGAGACACACTCATTGAGAGACGTGCCTATTTAAAGTGAGACAGTGAGACGCCTGCTTATCTAGAGTAAGACAGTGAGAGACCTGCAGGACAACATGGGAGATGCGAGGTCCCACAACTCCGTACAGAAACTCTGTACTCAAGTCAATGACATGCTCTTCCCAGAGCAGACCTACGAGTCTTTCTCCAGCAGACTCGAAGGTTTAAATTGATAAGGGTGCATCTTGGTTTGATTTGAAAAAGAAAAAGAGTGACAAATGCGTATGCATAAAAATTGCACGATCAATTTACTCCCTATTCCCTTTCCACAGGTCCTGCTCCCACAGACTCTAGGAAGCGTCTGGGCACCTTCCTGGGAGTGTTTGTTCCCTATTCCCACTAACTCCCTATTCCTTTTCCACAGGGCCTGCTCCCACAGACTCTAGGAAGCGTCTGGGCACCTTCCTGGGAGTGTTTGTTCCCAATTCCCACTAAACTCCCTATTCCCTTTTCACAGGACCTGCTCCCACAGACTCTAGGAAGCGTCTGGGCACCTTCCTGGGAGTGTTTGTTCCCTGTTCCCACTAACTCCCTATTCCCTCTTCCCAGGACCTGCTCCCACAGACTCTAGGAAGCGTCTGGGCACCTTCCTGGGAGTGTTTGTTCCATGTTCCCACTAAACTCCCTATTCCCTTTCCACAGGTCCTGCTCCCACAGACTCTAGGAAGCGTCTGGGTACCTTCCTAGGTGTGTTTGTTCCCTATTCCCACTAACTCCCTATTCCCTTTTCCACAGGTCCTGCTCCCACAGACTCTAGGAAGCGTCTGGGCACCTTCCTGGGAGTGTTTGTTCCCTATTCCCACTAACTCCCTATTCCTTTTCCACAGGGCCTGCTCCCACAGACTCTAGGAAGCGCCTTGACACCTTCCTGGAAGTGTCTGTTCCCTATTCCCACTAACTCCCTATTCCCTTTTCACAGGACCTGCTCCCACAGACTCTAGAAAGCGTCTGGGCACCTTCCTGGGAGTGTTTGTTCCATGTTCCCACTAACTCCCTATTCCCTTTTCCCAGGTCCTGCTCCCACAGACTCTAGGAAGCGTCTGGGCACCTTCCTGGGAGTGTTTGTTCCATGTTCCCACTAACTCCCTATTCCCTTTCCCAGGACCTGCTCCCACAGACTCTAGGAAGCGTCTGGGCACCTTCCTGGGAGTGTTTGTTCCATGTTCCCACTAACTCCCTATTCCCTTTTCCCAGGTCCTGCTCCCACAGACTCTAGGAAGCGTCTGGGCACCTTCCTGGGAGTGTTTGTTCCATGTTCCCACTAACTCCCTATTCCCTTTCCCAGGACCTGCTCCCACAGACTCTAGGAAGCGTCTGGGCACCTTCCTGGGAGTGTTTGTTCCCTATTCCCACTAACTCCCTATTCCCTTTCCACAGGTCCTGCTCCCACAGACTCTAGGAAGCGTCTGGGCACCTTCCTGTGAGTGTTTGTTCCCTATTCCCACTAAACTCCCTATTCCCTCTTCCCAGGACCTGCTCCCACAGACTCTAGGAAGCGTCTGGGCACCTTCCTGGGAGTGTTTGTTCCCAATTCCCACTAAACTCCCTATTCCCTTTTCACAGGACCTGCTCCCACAGACTCTAGGAAGCGTCTGGGCACCTTCCTGGGAGTGTTTGTTCCCTGTTCCCACTAACTCCCTATTCCCTCTTCCCAGGACCTGCTCCCACAGACTCTAGGAAGCGTCTGGGCACCTTCCTGGGAGTGTTTGTTCCATGTTCCCACTAAACTCCCTATTCCCTTTCCACAGGTCCTGCTCCCACAGACTCTAGGAAGCGTCTGGGCACCTTCCTGGGAGTGTTTGTTCCCTATTCCCACTAACTCCCTATTCCTTTTCCACAGGGCCTGCTCCCACAGACTCTAGGAAGCGCCTTGACACCTTCCTGGAAGTGTCTGTTCCCTATTCCCACTAACTCCCTATTCCCTTTTCACAGGACCTGCTCCCACAGACTCTAGGAAGCGTCTGGGCACCTTCCTGGGAGTGTTTGTTCCCAATTCCCACTAAACTCCCTATTCCCTTTTCACAGGACCTGCTCCCACAGACTCTAGGAAGCGTCTGGGCACCTTCCTGGGAGTGTTTGTTCCCTGTTCCCACTAACTCCCTATTCCCTCTTCCCAGGACCTGCTCCCACAGACTCTAGGAAGCGTCTGGGCACCTTCCTGGGAGTGTTTGTTCCATGTTCCCACTAAACTCCCTATTCCCTTTCCACAGGTCCTGCTCCCACAGACTCTAGGAAGCGTCTGGGCACCTTCCTGGAGTGTTTGTTCCCTATTCCCACTAACTCCTATTCCTTTCCACAGGGCCTGCTCCCACAGACTCTAGGAAGCGCCTTGACACCTTCCTGGAAGTGTCTGTTCCCTATTCCCACTAACTCCCTATTCCCTTTTCACAGGACCTGCTCCACAGACTCTAGGAAGCGTCTGGGCACCTTCCTGGGAGTGTTTGTTCCCTATTCCCACTAACTCCTATTCCCTTTCCACAGGTCCTGCTCCCACAGACTCTAGGAAGCGTCTGGGCACCTTCCTGTGAGTGTTTGTTCCCTATTCCCACTAAACTCCCTATTCCCTCTTCCCAGGACCTGCTCCCACAGACTCTAGGAAGCGTCTGGGCACCTTCCTGGGAGTGTTTGTTCCCAATTCCCACTAAACTCCCTATTCCCTTTTCACAGGACCTGCTCCCACAGACTCTAGGAAGCGTCTGGGCACCTTCCTGGGAGTGTTTGTTCCCTGTTCCCACTAACTCCCTATTCTCTTCCCAGGACCTGCTCCCACAGACTCTAGGAAGCGTCTGGGCACCTTCCTGGGAGTGTTTTGTTCCATGTTCCCACTAAACTCCCTATTCCCTTTCCACAGGTCCTGCTCCCACAGACTCTAGGAAGCGTCTGGGCACCTTCCTGGGAGTGTTTGTTCCTATTCCCACTAACTCCCTATTCCTTTTCCACAGGGCCTGCTCCCACAGACTCTAGGAAGCGCCTTGACACCTTCCTGGAAGTGTCTGTTCCCTATTCCCACTAACTCCCTATTCCCTTTTCACAGGACCTGCTCCCACAGACTCTAGGAAGCGTCTGGGCACCTTCCTGGGAGTGTTTGTTCCATGTTCCCACTAACTCCCTATTCCCTTTTCCCAGGTCCTGCTCCCACAGACTCTAGGAAGCGTCTGGGCACCTTCCTGGGAGTGTTTGTTCCCTATTCCCACTAAACTCCCTATTCCCTTTTCACAGGACCTGCTCCCACAGACTCTAGGAAGCGTCTGGGCACCTTCCTGGGAGTGTTTGTTCCATGTTCCCTCAGTATGTTCAGTGCTATCCTCTTCCTCCGTATGGGATACATCGTGGGATTCGTGAGTGTTGTTTTCATTGCGTATTCAGTGCTTCAGTGTTCCTTAAGTTTGCATATTATATTCAGTGTTCCGGTCGGTTTGCATATTATATTCAGTGTTCCGGTCGGTTGTCGATCGATTTTTGCGCTATCGATACATCTAATGAAATAAGCAGGCAATGAGTAGGATAGAATTTGTGTCAACTTCTATGAGAGTATTATAAGGAAGTTGACAATTCATTGCATACACCAGACAAACCCATCATCTAAATCTAATCCCCAGGCCGGTGTAATAGAAGCGCTGTTCATGTTTACGATAGCCTTCTTCATCGTCATGGTAACGATCCTGTCAGTCAGTGCTATCTCCACTAACGGAGCTATAGAGGGGGGAGGAGCGTACTTCATGATCAGCCGCTCCATAGGTCCCGAGTTCGGGGGAGCTATGGGCATCATCTTCTTCTTCGCACAGCTATTCGCTTCCACGGTATTATTCATCTTATCACGCTTATCTCTTTTCTTGTTTTCAAGGTGTTTCTTATCATGATGATTTCATATCATGCTTAAGGGGGCAGGGGGGGGGTCTTTGGGGTGACGATGGCCAAAATGGAGTTTTTGGCTAGAGTAAAAAAACTTCACGGAATGAAAATTTGTTCCTAGCCTAAGTTATGCGATTTTGAAAATCGAATTTGCCTGTAATTACAGTAATACGAAATCAATCGATTTTTTCTTAAAATCTATCTCCTCCCATTTTTGGAGAATCGTCTTGAAACTTTCCAGATATGTTCTAGGGATTAAAATGAGATTTGTTTAGTAGATTTTTGATTTAGGCCTCAGAACCGAAAATATTCGATTTTGAAATTTTGAGGTGCCAAATTTTGATGATTTTTGGCAGGTTCGAAATTTCAAAATCGAATATTTTCGGTTCTGAGGCCTAAATCAAAAATCTACTAAACAAATCTCTTCATTTTAATCCCTAGAACATATCTGGAAAGTTTCAGGACGATTCTCCAAAAAATGTAGGAGGAGATAGATTTTTAAGATCATTTTCGGCAAATCGCGATTGAATTTCGCGCGCGTACTGTAATTACAGGCAAATTCCGATTTTCAAAATCGCATAACTCAGGCTAGGAACAAGCTTTTTCACTCCGTGAAGTTTTTCTGGTAGCTACGATGCTCCTCTATCATTTCTAGTCAAAAACTCCATTTTGGCCATCGACACCCTGAAGACCCCCCCCTGCCCCCTTAAGCTTGTTGTTTCTGTTTGTCAATCCAAAGTTGAAACCCCACTTTAACACTGATCACCCCAATCAGTAACCTCGCCTCTTACCCCATTCCTCCACCAGGTGTATCTCCTGGGTCTGGTGGATGCCCTCGTGGACTCCTTCGGAAACGAGGGAGGCAACTTCGCCAAAGCTCTGCCTGAGGAAGGCTACTGGAAGACGTTGTACGGAACAGCGCTACTCTTCCTCATGCTATTCGTTGTTATCATCGGCGCAGAGGTGAGTGAACTTCAAGGAAAACAAGTGTTTGAGGTGTCTGTCTACTCGACATGATTCTGCCCTTCAGATCACTAACTCACTAATTACTGTTGACAATCTGTTAATCTTTAAAACTCATTCTAACTTCGATCTAACTAAAATCTAAATAGCCCTTCAAAATTGTCCCCTTTCTCTTTTTCTCGTCCATAGTTTTTTTCCAAAATGTCCATACCAAATTCCATACCTCACTCCTGTTTGTGTTTGCAGGTGTTCGCGAAGACTAACCTGATAATCTTCGTCATCGTGCTAATCACCCTCGTAGTGGACATTGTCAACTTCTTCGTCCAAGAGCCCATCACGGTGAGAACTGAGAAAATTGGGGTTTTTAGATTTGAGTCCATTTAAAAGTTTGAAATTCTGAAAAGGTTCAGAGATTCTGGACTACCTAACACTTCAACAGATAAACAGGAAGCGAAGGACAAATCTCTGATCAGGTGTAGGAGCTCGTGTTCCGAGGTTATCTGCTGCCACTGGAGATTATGATAGAGTGATAGGAACGAGTCCCATACAGCCATACTACACCTTTGGCTTGAATACCATACATAATATTATACACTTTTTACATTGTAGATATTCAAATTTCACATCTATACAGACATACAATGGCGAGTGTTTACAGTGCAATGGAGCACTGTACACCACCAATACAGTGTCCTTTTCACTGCTATCCGTGTAGACTGTAGTGCTACATTGTGTAATTTCAGCATTCCACCACACTTGACATCTCCTCATCTTTTGTGTGCCAATTATAATATAGATTGAGTACAATACCTATTACCTAGAATATATATTTTGAGTAATGAGCGGTAGAGTACAAAGGTATTGTATTGTAGGTTTGCAGCAATATTTACTTATTTACATTGCATCATGTCAGGGCGCTGGCGTGATCAATCAAAACTTTTCAAATGATCTCATTTTATCTAAACAACTTATATTCTATTGGATTCATAATATTCTCATGATTATTTAAACCTTACAAATATACGTAGGATAAAGGAATTTTCCTTGATTTTAGATACTTTTGATGAGTCACATAGGTGACGAGATCACTGTTCAGCCTACATGCTTACACGTAGAAATGTTGTGAGCATGTAGGTTCCTACTACATGATGGACTCATGTCATCGTACTAGGTGTAGTAGCCTCATCAACATATGTGTAGCATACACTATCATAGGTCTACACTCTTCAACAATAATAATACGATATCAAAATGTGTGAGTGTGGTGTTATGTCATCTGGACTTAAGCTTGTAAAGAATACGTACATGATCTTGTCATTTAATCAGGAGAATAATCAATGTACGGTTGGGATAATAAGCTGATATTATTATCTTACACAATATTAATTGATGAATGTAGGTGAACTGGAGTTTGTTTCGTAATGACCCCATTCCCTCATTCCTCAGGACCTTCACCCTCCGTCTGACAACACGCTACTCAACTCTACAGTAAACCTCACCTACACCAGTTGGAGTACCGACACCTTCGATGAGAACAGGTAATAACTTGTGTGGAACAGGAACTACACTATCGACTACCACTATCCAGTGTCCCCAACTCCCCTCCTTCCCACTATTACCCACATTACCTCACTCCCCCTTGCTCCCTATCACTTCTTCTTTTCCTCAGGAGCAGGAACTACAAATTATCGTCTACACCAATGTCCCGTCCCGTCCCTACTCCCACATTACACTCCCACTCCCCCTCACTCCCACTCCTCTCCCCCTTCCCACTCCCTCTCACTCCCACTCCACTTCCTCTCCCCCTCCCCCTAAATCTCACTCCCTTTCACTCCCTTATTCCCTCACAGGAACAGGAACTACACTATCGACTACACCACTTCCTCTCCCCACTCCCCTCCCACTCCCACTCCCCTCACTCCCACTACCCCTCCTTCCCACTCCCCTAACTCGCACTTCCCCTCACTCCCACTCCTTCCCACTCCCACTCCTTCCCACTCCCACTCCTTCCCACTCCCCCTCACTCCCATTACCCCTCCTTCCCACTCCCCTAACTCCCACTTCCCCTCCTTCCCACTCCCACTCCTTCCCACTCCCACTCCTCCCCACTCCCCCTGACTCCCACATTCCCTCACAGGAACAGGAACTACACTATCGACTACACCCACTCCCTCCCCCTCCCTGCCCCCCTCCCTCCCACCCCTCACCCCACTCCCCTCACCCCACCCCACATTCCCTCACTCCCACTCCCTACACTCCCACTCCCCCTCACCTCCTCCCCCCCACCCCACTCCCTCACTCCCTCCCCCATCACCCTCCCCCCACTCCTCTCCCCCTCACTCCTCCCCCTCACCCCATTCCCCCTGACCCCCACTCCTCAGTCCTCTCCCCCTAACTCCCTCATTCCCTCACAGGAACAGGAACTACACTATCGACTACACCACTCTCCCCTCCCAATCCCACTCACTCCCACTCCACCTCCTTCCCACTCCCACTCCTTCCCACTCCCCCTAACTCCCACATTCCCTCACAGGAACAGGAACTACACTATCGACTTCACCAATCTCCCTCCCTGCTCCCCCTCTCTCCCACTCCCTCTCACTCCCACTCCCCCTCACTCCGACTCCCTCTCACTCCCACTCCCCCTCCCCCCTAACTCCCCCTCCCCCTCACTCCTCTCCCCCTCACTCCCACTCCCTCTCACTCCTCTCCCCCTCACTCCTCTCCCCCTCACTCCTCTCCCCCTCACTCCTCTCCCCCTCACTCCCATTCCCCCTGACCCCCACTCCTCTCCCCCTAACTCCCTCATTCCCTCTCAGGAACAGGAACTACACTATTGACTACACCACGATGCGAGGCACATCCTTCCACTCCCACTCCCCCTCCTTACCACTCCCCCTAACTCCCTTATTCCCACACAGGAACAGGAACTACACTATCGACTACACCACGATGCGAGGCACATCCTTCCAGGTGGTGTTTGCTGTCCTCTTTACCGGATACACGGGGGTGTTCGCTGGTTCCAACATGTCTGCAGACCTCAAAAACGCCAGCAAGTGAGTAAAAGGGTTTTTTTGGTGTGGAGTTGTAGCCATCATTGCAACTAGAAGAAGAATGGATGAAGTCTATTTGGACTGTTGAAATAGGGATAAAGAATTGTTTATCTAGCACTAAAATATTTCAGTGGGCCCATTTCAGTAGTACAATGTGTACACTGTGTAATCTTTAGTGAATCGTGTATTGGACTTGAAAAAAAAAACTAAGTACAGCTGGAAATGTTTGGGATAGTAGTAGAGAATCAGTAATTTCTTAATTTGCACGATTTAGGGTGCATTGTTTTACTTGAATGTTATATCCTGCTTCCATCCAGGTCTATCCCTGTGGGTACGATAGCTGCATGTACCTTCAGCTACATCATATACGTGTTTCTCGTGATATTCATAGCCTTCACCTCATCAAGGGTAAGACTTTAAACTTTTAAAGGAATAAGATAGTATCGTTGGTAGAATTATAAGATCATAAGATCTGAATATTCGTCCCACATATGACATGACTTTCATGAGGTCAAACTTAACCCTGTCACCTGCACCAGGCACTACTGACTACAGTCCACGCTACTCGTCTAACTGATTATGACAATTCTTTTCGCAGTTGTTGCTGCAAAACGATTTCCTGTTCCTGGAACACATCTGTACAGTACCTGGCATCACCACTGCTGGGACCCTCTGTGTTACCTTCTCCGCTTCTCTCAGTACCTTCATCGGAGCAAGTCGGATTTTAGGTGCGTGTTTGTAGGCCGTACGATACATCTATCATGTACATTTATCTTTTTATTTCATTCCCTGTTTCTCAGGCATAATTTGTAATATTACTATGTTAGGAAAAATTTTACAACTTTACCTTCAACTCAGCTCTGTTATGATCAATTTGCTATGTATCGGCCCCGCGATGCGGGAATGAACTCTTGTAGCAGATCCAGTTTCTTTTAATTTCAAGTGGTGACTGGTGCGCAGTGCACTACACAGCACTACGGCACACGTCTTGTACAGTTGTAATATGTACTACTATTTTGATGCTCACTACAAGTGACGTTGCATTTTATATGGTCTACTCACTTATGTCTTGGGAAATTTTTTAATTCACAGTCACTTCAAGGGCCAATGGTATCATGTATGAGTAGTGATGTCATCAACAATCAAGGAGCCCTCAATCTTTCAATTTATTACGGAAAAAGGGCCAAAAAACCGAAATGACAAACGTTTGTTTCTTTATTACTAGTTTATTGTAAAAGTCAAATCTTACTATCTTAGATGAAATAAATCAGTTTTAAATTGAGACTTGAGGTACGTATATCTCGAACTTGTTCAAGTTTTTATCATCGATCTGTAAATTGAGAAATTGGAATGTTAACGCTCAACTGGCAAAGTGGCAAACTCCTTACAGAGGCGTTAGCACTGGACGACATTCTAACATTCAATCCCCCTTACAGAGGCGTTAGCACTGGACGACATTCTAACATTCAATCCCCCTTACAGAGGCGTTAGCACTGGACGACATTCTAACATTCAATCCCCTTACAGAGGCGTTAGCACTGGACGACATTCTAACATTCAATCCCCCTTACAGAGGCGTTAGCACTGGACGACATTCTAACATTCAATCCCCTTACAGAGGCGTTAGCACTGGACGACATTCTAACATTCAATCCCCCTTACAGAGGCGTTAGCACTGGACGACATTCTAACATTCAATCCCCCTTACAGAGGCGTTAGCACTGGACGACATTCTAACATTCAATCCCCCTTACAGAGGCGTTAGCACTGGACGACATTCTAACATTCAATCCCCTTACAGAGGCGTTAGCACTGGACGACATTCTAACATTCAATCCCCTTACAGAGGCGTTAGCACTGGACGACATACTAACATTCAATCCCCCTTACAGAGGCGTTAGCACTGGACGACATTCTAACATTCAATCCCCCTTACAGAGGCGTTAGCACTGGACGACATACTAACATTCAGTCCCCCTTACAGAGGCGTTAGCACTGGACGACATTCTAACATTCAATCCCCCTTACAGAGGCGTTAGCACTGGACGACATTCTAACATTCAATCCCCCTTACAGAGGCGTTAGCACTGGACGACATTCTAACATTCAATCCCCTTACAGAGGCGTTAGCACTGGACGACATACTAACATTCAATCCCCCTTGTTAGCACTGGACGACATTCTAACATTCAATCCCCCTTACAGAGGCGTTAGCACTGGACGACATTCTAACATTCAATCCCCCTTACAGAGGCGTTAGCACTGGACGACATTCTAACATTCAATCCCCTTACAGAGGCGTTAGCACTGGACGACATTCTAACATTCAATCCCCCTTACAGAGGCGTTAGCACTGGACGACATTCTGGGACAGCTGTTAGTGTTGGTGAAGAAGGGCAGGTCCAGACAAGGGAACCCCTGGGTGGCAGTCGTCGTGTCGTGGATCTTCATTCAGGTATTTTACGTTGTAGGATGTAGGTTGCTTTCAAGTATTGTAGGTTGCCTCCATAATTAAAGCAATGTTGGGAGGATGCCACCTGATTTATTATATTGTGTCTATTGCTTTTAAGCCATATTTGTTGCAATAATAGTGACAAGTCTGACGATGCCTAAAAGCATTAATTATAGGAGGATGAATAGGAGTATAGTAGTCTCACGACAAGTTTTTACCGATTTAAAGGGTAGTACTATATGCGTAGAGTCGTGTTCTACACGCGTTTTATATCATGTGTTTGTTATGTTTTATATCATGTGTTTGTTATAAATACACATCTACGCGACCTTTGCTTTTGCGTTACAAAAATGTGCATATCTCCGAGGTTTTTTGAGCAAACTTGATGAAACTTTCAGGATATCTAGAGCTTTATAAAAGAAACATCTCAGTGAAGTTTAGATTTATTTTTGAGCTCCAGAAGCGGAGTTATGACCGAAAAGCCAGTTGTTAAGCGGTAACTTTAAAACAAAACACCGGTTTATTTATCATATCTCAATTTCTGAGGGTTAGAAATGTTAGCTACTCCAGGAATGTATTGGTCATATCTTGCCCGTAATATCCTGAAAATTTGATCAAAATTGCTCAAAAAACGGCTGAGTTATGCGCTTTTTTGTTATGTCTAAACAAGCATTTTGCTTATTACCATATAAGGTAATGTGTGCTTGTTGTGTACAGGGTGTGTCTTGTATACACCGTTCGACTACTATAGTACTTTAGAGGCTCAAACTCACCGCAGAAATATGATTTAGAGCACTCGGCTCAGCTTCGCTTCGCCTCGCACTCTAAATTATTTAAATGTCTCCAGCTGCGCTGTCGACATTTAAATATTATATAGAGCCCTGCTCTCGCAGGGCTCTATATTGTCTGCGTGTTCGTCTTACGCCTCTAAAGTACATATAGGAGCTGTCTAGACTAGTCTTTATAAAGAGGAATTCTGTAGATTCCAGTTGCTACAGACAGCAATGTTCATTCCTCATGATATCTTTTATGAAGGGACAGACAATGTGTAAACCACACACAGTCACATACATACCTGTAGTACAAAGTGGTGTGCAGTGTACTTAGCTTACACACAGGCACATTCCTCTAGATAGTAGACAGTGGTGTGTATTGTGTAGTGTACACAGTAACACATAGTACATACCTTCTGTACACAGTGGTGTGTATACCTTCTACATGGTGCACTTTAGTCGTTACTCCTTGACACACACACACTTATTGCTGAGGCGTGGTGGTAGCGAGGTTTTCATGTTGATTATACTACGCAATGATATGATCACTCATCACTGGTTTATTATTAGAAGCAAAGTACTAAAGGTCCACTGGTTTAGTGAAGGAATTGGTCAGAGATTTAGAAATGGATTGTGGCCAATGAAAAATCGGCTTTCAGTGAGGAATGTAGGAATTTGATAAATCATCTCAGACATAATCTTAATATTGTGTCTAACAGTCATAATAAGATAATAGATTGATCTGTACCTACAACAAGGATTTTCACTGGGTTCACCAGGTTAATTAGGCGCATACCCAATCAATAACCAAGTACCTACTGTTGTGACAAATATTCTGCCAATCAGCTGTTACTGAGCTGGTGTTTTTAATCGTGATTCAAAAAGTGATGATGAATTTTGACCGGAACAAAAAAATTACACCTGTGTTGAGTCAAAATGTATAGATGTTGCAGCTGTATTACTCAATTTTAGATTTGCGCACACTAGAGAGAATTTAGATTTTAATCAGCTAATTCCAAGTATTAGAATAGTCTCATGTTTCCGATTGAAGTGTACCGTCTCCTTTAACAGCCCCTGAAGCCCTGAGAATCTATCACTCACTTGTTGCAATCCACAATGTCTGATGGGCACACATTGCGCAGTGTGCACTTTATTCATCCTAAAAAGTAGAGAATTATCTAGAATGTTGCACAACACCTATTTCACAAGTAACAGCTTGAGGGCTGTCCAGGATGATTATTATCTTAATATGATCCTGAAACACACAGACATTAACCTTAATCAGAGATGCAGGCTAGAAACTAAGCTGTACGGCGCAGCTTAGGTAGATTCTCCTCTAAAATGTGCCATTAAGTGTACTTTTATACCGCGTAAATTGTTGGCGGATTCCTCAGAAATTAAGGGAGTCTAGTCAGAAAAATTGACGTATCATTGAATTTGAATTTCAAGCAAATCCCATGAGTTCAATCTTGAACGTTCCAAACTGAGCTTCGCAACATACCTTGACTAAATACCCCTCAGGCGCTACTGTTTGTCGGATCCCTTAACTTGATCGCCCCCTTTGTGACCACCTTCTCTCTTCTGACGTACGCCGTGGTGAACATGGCGTGTCTTGCCCTCGACCTGGCAGGAGCCCCCAACTTCAGACCTACTTTCTGCTACTTCAACAAGTACTCTTCCCTGGTAAGTTAACGAGAATTTGAGTGCGGATCATTTCCTTGTGAGGTTGTGTTTAGTAAGTAAGTAGGCAAGGAATCATTCAATGAATAATGGCAGCCGGGAGATATGCGTCTGCTGGTATCAAGCATCTACTTTATTAAAAGCCTCGACTTAGTAAGTCAGTAACTTACTAACTTTATAACCTGCTGACTTTGTAGCTTACGATCTTTGTAACTTACTGACTTATTAACTTACTGACTTAATAGATAAGTAACTAGTTAAGTAGTTATGTAACTTGCTGCCACTTCAGATCGGGTTCGTGTCGAGTATCGTGATGGCTTTCATTGTGAACCCAGTGTATGCCAGCACCTCCTTCGCTATCTCCGTAATGCTCTTCATCTTCATCATGTTCCGCACTCCAGGGTCCTCCTGGGGCTACATCAGCCAGGCCCTCATCTTCCATCAGGTTAGTGGGGCTACACCAGCCAGGCCCTCATCTTCCATCAGGTTAGTGGGGCTACACCAGCCAGGCCCTCATCTTCCATCAGGTTAGTGGGGCTACACCAGCCAGGCCCTCATCTTCCATCAGGTTAGTGGGGCCACCAGCCAGGCCCTCATCTTCCATCAGGTTAGTGGGGGCTACATCAGCCAGGCCCTCATCTTCCATCAGGTTAGTGGGGCTACATCAGCCAGGCCCTCATCTTCCATCAGGTTAGTGGGGCTACACCAGCCAGGCCCTCATCATCCTTCCATCAGGTTAGGTAGGGGGCTACATCAGCCAGGCCCTCATCTTCCATCAGGTTAGTGGGGCTACACCAGCCAGGCCCTCATCTTCCATCAGGTTAGTGGGGCTACATCAGCCAGGCCCTCATCTTCAATCAGGTTAGTGGGGCTACACCAGCCAGGCCCTCATCTTCCATCAGGTTAGTGGGGCTACATCAGCCAGGCCCTCATCTTCCATCAGGTTAGTGGGGCTACATCAGCCAGGCCCTCATCTTCCATCAGGTTAGTGGGGCTACATCAGCCAGGCCCTCATCTTCCATCAGGTTAGTGGGGCTGTCAGCCAGGCCCTCATCTTCCATCAGGTTAGTTGGGCTTCATCAGCCAGGCCCTCATCTTCCATCAGGTTAGTGGGGCTACATCAGCCAGGCCCTCATCTTCCATCAGGTTAGTGGGGCTACATCAGCCAGGCCCTCGTCTTCCATCAGGTTAGTCCTACTTCTTATACCCCCCTCCTATACATAACCGCTTTTATACATAGGCCCCTATGAACAGATTAAGGGATTCCCTTTATTTACTTATTTAAGGAAAAGCCTCCACAAAGCCCTCCTCCCCCACCCTCACTCACACCCCAATTAAAACCCTCCTCCCCTCGGCCCTCACCCTCACTCACACCCCAATTAAAACCCTCCTCCCCTCACCCTATCTCTCTCAGGTCAGAAAGTACCTGCTGATGCTGGACTCCCGGAAGGACCACGTAAAGTTCTGGAGACCCAGTATCCTGTACATCTGCAAGAACCCCAGGTCATGCATCCCTGCGCTGTCCTTCCTCAATGACATGAAGAAGGGAGGGTTGTATGTTATCGGGACAAACATCTGTGGGGACATCAGTGAAACAGGTATAATATTCCTTTCTCCCATCTAGATATCTACTCACTTTTTAAATCATCTTAAAAACTGTGATTTTACATTATTTGTAAGATGCCTAACAAATACAATGTTCTCCACCAAAAACAAATTTGAACTACCAACGCGATATATACTGTTTTCGTCTTTTCATGTGCAAATCTGAAAAAATCGTTTATTTCACAGGATTTGTTAAGAAGATAGAAGAGTGGAATCAGGCTTGGTTGAGCTTGGTTCACATGCTCGAGATTAAAGCTTTTGTGGAAACAACTGTTGATCAGAATATCAGAAATGGTGCCCTCAACTTAATCATGGTAAGCGTGATGACCCGAATCAATGATTAAATGATTGATTAAAAAGTGTGATAGTTAAGTTTTAAGTTAAAAATTTTCATAAGAAGTCCGAACAGGTGTACCATTATCACTCTGTAAGAGAACCTTCTGTTTTACGTTATATCGAATTACAGATTCACAGTCCCTTGGGGATTATCAATAAGGTGTTTTCAACAAGTGAAAAACTTATGATCTTAATATCACTTGGCGAAGTGGTTAGGGAAGGAAGGGCTGGTCAGTGGTCATCACTACTTCAATGGTCAATGAAGGCGTGGTGAGAGTTGGTTGACAGATAAATTGCAAGTTTTGAATTAACAATCGTTCATCCCGCAGTATTCTCATCTTCGTCGTGTGGCTTGCATTACGTCTGCTTGATATCAGTCATCTTATTCTATTCAGAGGCCTTTGATTACGCCAAAACGCCTACTTTTAGGTTGCACTGAAACCCCATCCGTATCATGATATTATCCTTGACATCAGTGACGTAGCCAGAGTGTATGTAGACTATGCATTGTATGCCCTCAAAAAGTACCTTGGATAGTCTAAAGTTTTGAGAAAATATCTAATCATAGCTGATTAGGCTTAATTTGCCAGTCAACTGTAAAAATCTGCATACCTTCCTTGGAAATATTTTGCATGCCCTGTTATCAGGTTTACTGCCCTATCAGCGCAGAACCGGTTCTTTCGAATGCCCACTGACCCCTGCTCTTGTAACGGCTACCCCTTTCACCAGATTTCAGAACACAGTAATAGTCGTTCATGAAATTGCCTCAGAAAATCTAAAAAGTGTTTATTCAAAAAATTTTTGATGAAAATGATTGAAAATTTGAAATCGATGTCTTCTTTCTTCTTCGTTGAGCAAATTCCCCATAAGTCATCGTCTTGTAAACTCTGAGGGTCGCTGGTCGTCTGGATCTTGTGGACTCCTGAAATGAAATTGGTACCATTCAAGATTTGGATTTGTACCCATTTTGTTCCAATACACGATATGTCATTATTTTGTACCTATTTTGTTCCAACTTTTAGTATGTCATCACTTTGTACACATTTTGTTCCAATCTACAGTATGTCATCATTTTGTACCCAATTTGTCATCATTTTGTACCCATTTTGATTTTTGTTCCAATTTACGATATGTCATCATTCAAGATTTGATTGTAAAGAAAATTTATGATATGGAACATTACGCGGTCACACAAATAAACAGTCGGTGTCGTAACGCGCGATGACTCATTTTGGGATACATGCAAGTTTTACGCGCGCGCTCAAGCCTCGCGTGGCGCGCGCGTTTGTTACGCAAATAATTTATTTTACCTTGCTGAGGCTATCTGCCGTAGCGAGCCTGTGTCCAAGTGGGAACTGGAGTAATAACAGCCTTCTTTCTCCACTTCACTAAGACTCCCCCTTCAAATATTCCTCCTTATTTGATGCATGCCTACTTTACCCCATCAATCTTTCGACATCTCCTTTACCCCATCGGTTAAGCCCCTCACCTCTTACTGCTACAACCCTTTCACTATACTCACTGAGTAAAAATTCGGTTCTCGACTATGGGTGCGGTTTTTCGCCACAGAAATCTGTTGCTGCACTATGGCCCTACCCAAATACGTAACGTTGATATATTTGTCACTTTGCTGCGATCCTACATTATGTTGTAGTTAAGAATTATCACTTCAGTTTTCATACTTGCAAAGCTCCTTCATGAGACACTGATCGAAATTCAGAATATCCTCTGACACAATTGGACTTGGGGAAAACTCTGTGTAAATATGCATTATTATTTGGTTCTAGTACACTCTCTGGAATGCATTCACTATACTCACTGAGAATCTCAGACCATTCAAGGCCACCATCTACGTTCAATGTCTTCTACTTGTCAAAAACACAAGGAAACATTTCCATTAGACAGAGGGTATAAATGCAACTTATGTCGTAGTACTTATGATGGTGACTAAGTGCCTAACCATGGTGAACTCAGTGTAGATCCTTGCTGTACGGCATGTTAAACAAGGAATCAAAACTGAGGGGCTCCGTACAGGTCATTGCTATTGCAACGATGTGATTATACAGCCAATATTTAGACTACACCCTCTACAACACTTTTTTCTCCTCATCCTACACCATATCAATCTTTCTAAATCTTATTGTCCCCCTGACAGGACCTTCCTTCAAGAACCTCACCCCTTTGTCCTACAGACAGCAGGTCTGGGCGGCATGACTCCGAACACAGTTGTCATTGGGTTCTACGACTCAGCGGAGAGCACGGATTTCCTGAATTCTCCGGACGGGATTCCTTCCCGGAAGCAGTCCTTCATGAGGCTGCGGAGAACCACCACGACTGTAGAGCGAGGAAGCGTTGACAAGTGAGTGGTATTACTGTGTGATGTTCAAATATCTCGGACCTATAACCTATATAGAGGTGCGTGATCCTGTTAGAAATATGGAAATATGAAAACTGATCATGCTCGATTTTGCGAATTAAATTTGAACCGTTATTTATTACTAGATTCAAGACAACAATTTTAAGATTGTTTTTGGCATTTCATCGCCTTGGACATTTCATTCCGTGATTTTCGTGCTCGTCTGATTCCCATGACCATAACAAACTCTTCCTTTCAGTTTCCCTGAGATCATGCCCCACGGTCGACAACCCCGGATTGACGTGAACAGTTACATTGGAGTGATGCGGGATGCTATGGCGCTCCGTAAAAACCTGTGCATTCTCCGACACTTCCACAAACTCAAGCGTCCCGGGCCCGGGATGTCTCACTCGCAGTTTGTAGGTTAGTTTAGATTGGGGTTCGGACACTACGGCACAGGACTCTACGGCACTGGACCCTACGGCACAGGACACTACGGCACAGGACTCTTGGGCACACTTTTCAGTTTTGGGGGGACGCTGCGGCACACTTTGGTTTTTGGGTGGACTCTGCGGCACACTCTAAGGCACGGTTGCAGTTAGGGTAACGGAGTAGGGGACATTGTCCCCTATACCTAATCAGAGGTCAGGAACACACGGTAGATACTGCTTGTTAGCCGACCTTATTAGGAGGAGTTGTCTCCCTTGAGAGAGAGTTATGAGGCTGACTTAGCAGAGATGGAAGAAACAGTAAAAGCCGTTTTCACAGCAGAAACCATCCTCACAACATCGGAAATAACCAAGCTCCTCAAAAAGCAGGATTCGAACAACAACCTCTCCACTGGCAGAAGCAAGAGACTGGTGGCCGCCGGGGCCTACATTATGGCGGGAGCGGCCCTCGGAACTGCTGTGGTGGCCTTGAGGATGTCTACAGCTAACAAGGTGGAAATAGACAAGATGAACGAATTCATAACACAGCACGAGGCAGGCATTTCAAATATGCAACTTAAATTATGGGAACAATCTGAAAAAATGGACGTTGTGGTGAACACTCAGAAGGACATATTAGGGATAACAAAGCAATTATCCATGAACATAGAGACCATTAGGAAACAGATAGGCTGCCTGCATAAGTACATCCAACTCGCGACTTGGAAGGACAATCTCATTAAAGAACTAACCCACGTCCTACAATACCCCCTAAGAGGATTGCGAGCTGGTAGACTAACACCAACCCTTATATCACCAACCGCCCTGAAAACATTCCTAACATCACAAACCACACTTTCTTCAAGATTACTGCTGGAACACCCTTATCTACTGTACCAAACGGCAAACGCATACATGATAGCTGCTGACTTCAAAAGTTACAATTCACATTTCTACTGTAATTACATATCCTAAATTTTCTACTAAGTCCATTTATCCTTTCTACCACACACAGCAGATAGGCTTCGTATCCCAGGTTAAGAATCCCCAGTCATATAAGGAAACGTGTGTCTCCCTGTTAATGCCAAATAGAGTCGTAATGTCTCAAGGAACACTATTTGGTGTTGATGGTGAGTCACACTGCCCACAGTATGGGAATTTATTTATTTGTAACTCACACACGTTTAAATTAGTTCCCATGAATAAGTGAGTAAGTGCCTTAAATTGAACGCTACTGACAATAATGACACTGTATGTCCTCTGACAAAATGCTCTAACGCTGGTCCAAATGCATACCTCAACACTCCCGAAGGAGTCCTACTTCGAACCAACCTATCGACCATAACTGTCATAAAAAACGAAAACCCTAAAAATCATAAAATGGGAAAAGCAATAGAGCTTAAAACACAAGGTACTAGATTTGTTAGGTGGCATCAGGATGTTAAAGCAATAAAAATTGGACACAGTGTCATCTACTCCCCACAAATAACGTCGCCTTATTCCACAATCATAATTAAAACTAAACCGGTTGAGCTCCTTACCTTGGATATGAAATCACTCTTCGATATTTCGTCACTAAGCAGCGCACAAATTGATAGATTAATAGAAAACCATAGGCAGCGACTTGATTTGATAGAAAGAACGTTCGCACCGTCGCTTACTAAGATTAGGGAGTGGGCATCCGATAAATTCAGCTTACGTCTGTGGCTCAAAATTACTCTCGGCCTCATATCCCTTTGCATAATAGTGATTGTCATTATCTATGCAATGTCATCGTTGAAATTTATTCGAAACCACTGCAAGAAAGCACCTATTTATGAAACACTGCATTTATTGGAAAATGAAATTATATCCATTTATTTATCTGAGATCAGTTATCCACCTATATCTGCTTATCATTGGGTAATGAGGTTCACGACTAAGTCGTTGTTAACAGGAGATATTCCTTTAATTAGTGGTGCCTGAATTGTATTTGCCGCTGAGTCCCCTACTCCATTACCCTAACTGCAACCGTGCCTTACTGCCTTAGAGTGTGCCGCAGAGTCCACACTAAAACAAAAGTGTGCCGCAGCGTCCCCCCAAAACTGAAAAGTGTGCCCACGAGTCCTGTGCCGTAGTGTCCTGTGCCGTAGAGTCCAGTGCCGTAGAGTCCTGTGCCGTAGTGTCCTATAGATTGTCTCACTCGCAGTTTGTAGGTTAGTTAATGGCGTCTCACTCGCAGTTTGTAGGTTAGTTGAGGTTAAGTTTAATCTCACCACCTGATGACTCGACTAATCAGCGTATCTCATGATTTCAGTGTTCTGATTGGGCATTCCTCAACGTACTGTGGGTAATAACACAGAACCGTCGAAAAATATATTTTCGCAGCCGGAAAAAAATTCCCCCGTGTATGATGATTTGATGTTACACTTGCGCTGCATGTGTAGCTTTCTGTGTGTACTGTGTGTGTATGTCTGTATGTGTAGCTTTCTGTGTGTGTATGTCATTGTCTGTATGTGTAGCTGCTGTGTGTACTGTGTGCGTTGTCTCATGCGGGCTGTGCTTTTTTGTGTATTGACTATTGCTGTCCCTAGCACTCATGACAATATCTATGAAATATTTTTTCCAAAAACCAAAATGGATTTGGTTGTGTTGGGCGCGGCGTTTTTGCTGAAAAAACAATGATATAATAAAAAACGCGACGGTTTAAACGGCCGCACTGTTACTTCAAATGCTCATCTTTGTTTAAAAGCAACAAAAAACACTACGAAGTGACGTTGCGGCCGTTTAAACCGTCGCGTTTTTTATTATATCATTGGTTTTTCAGCAAAAACGCCGCGCCCAACACAACCAAATCCATTTTGGTTTTTGGAAAAAATATCACCCTTTTTCAGTGCTAATTTGAAGCACTGAAACTCCAATGAATGCTAAGTATAGGTTTGCAAATGCGAAGAAAGCAACTGTGGTAACGTATGTGAATTTTTGATTACCGCATACCACTGATGACGTCATTGATACGTCATAATATCGTAGCAACCACATGAGACCAATTTTACAGCATACTTCAGGGACTATGACCGACAACATAACTAAAGATTAAGTCCAGGGAAGGCCCCATTCTTTCTCCACCAGCTTCAGCGTTTTTGTGGCGTCAAATCACTTGTACAAAATTCGCGTTACCTAGCATTACTAATGACGTCATAATTACGTCATAGAATTAGATAAGCTATCTGAGACCCATTCATTAACACAATTGGGACTATGACCGACAACATATCCAAAGATGAAGTTCTTGGGTGATCCCGTTTTCTCTCCGCAAGCTGCACCGTTTTTGCCTTTTTTGGAATTTTTTCGTGTCAAAGTGTTTCAAACAAACACAAATATCTCAATAATCCCAGGGAGCCCAGAACTTTTCGACCACATTTTTGGAAAATACATTGATGTTCCTTTCTTCGCTAGGAGGAGCATTTTTTCGTATCTCGAAAGCTTCACACCAAAAAACTGCGTTGAAAAACGCCTATTTTCGGGTAATCGAAATTTGAAATTCTTGGTTTTGTGACGTCATTATGACGTCATTATGGTGACGTAAAATAGTTTTTAAGATGACTTTTAGCAAGTTCTATCTTTCTTCTTTCCAACGCTGGGTCGATGAGCTCTGTATCTTGCATGGTTCTCGAGATATCGCCCTTTGAAGAGGGTATACTTTTCGCCTAAAAATGTTCTCTATTGATATGTATATACCTATATATATAGCTATATATATATAGGATAGCCAAAAACAATTGAAAATTGTTTGGGTTTCGCAGCCACTCCAGTACCAAAAATTATACGATTAAAAATTTTGATATGACTTTTAATCGCAGCCCGTCCGTGGCGGCGTGCTTTGGTAACGAAAAAATATCTTGGTCACGCATATGATGTGAACTTATTGAATTGTACACTCGTGAAAACTTTTCACTTCTTTTTTGTCGAACATCTTCACAATCGTGATGCTGTCACTGCAACCTGCCAACCATAATAAGTGGAACGGCGTGTTTCCTACCGGCTTAAAATCATACATTATCAAAGTAGTGGACTCATGTTTTAAATTTTTATGACCCTCAAAGTCGCTGCAAATTGGCGATTTAAATCATCAAATAGGGATGAACTTACGATTAATTTTAGCATGCTCTCAAGCCCTTTCACGTGAAATCAGACTTAATAGAATGCTAAAAATTATAGGTACTTGCTTTACGCGTTAACTCACGCTTCATTAGATAATTGAAACAGGTATGATTCAAACGGCAGTGCGATGTTGAATGTTAAGTTCTGCTCATTTCTTAGTAACCAAAGCCTCAAAGCACACCGCCACGGACGGGCTGCGATTAAAAGTCATATCAAAATTTTTAATCGTATAATTTTTGGTACTGGAGTGGCTGCGAAACCCAAACAATTTTCAATGGGGGTGGCAAGTTATGGGAGCCCCTGTATCCGTTTTGGATACACGGACTTCTCCTAAACCTGGTATACATCATAACAGAGTTAACCATACCCAGGCTCGCCCTACACTTGGGCTAACCTCTAATCACGGGCTCCCCTATACACCCGCTCGCCTTAATCTTGGGCCACCCACTTCCCTTGGTCTCACCCCTAAACAAGGGATCGCCCATACCAGACTCGCCCTTATCCTGGGCTATACCGCATATGGCTCCCCCCTAACTTGGGCTTCTGGAATGCCTTGGGCTAACCCCCAAACACGGGATCAACCATACCACACCAACCCTTATCCTGGGCTATACCGCATGTGGCTCCACCCTACCTTGGGCTCCCCCTCGCTTTAAATATGGGCTCCCCTCCGTTATATTGGGCCACTCCATTCACTCACCCCATGCCCTCCCCCCCCTAGTTTGGGCTCCCCCATGATCAAAAGCTGGACTACCCCCGTATCAACTCGGGCTCCCTCATGATAACTCGGGCTACCCCCATAAAAACTCGGGCTACCCCTATACTAACTCGGGCTACCCCTATACTAACTCGGGCTCCCCCCCCCCCATGATTACTCGGGCTCTCCCCCATGTTATCTCGTGCTCCCCCCGTATTAACTTTGGCTCCCCCATACTATTTGGCTCCCCCATACCAACTTGGGCTCCCCCATATTAACTTGGGCTCTCCCGTACTATCTGGGGCTCCCCCAAACCAACTCGGGCTCCCCCATACCAACTTGGGCTCCCCCGTACTAACTTGGGCTCCCCCTTACTAACTTGGGCTCCCCTGTACTAACTTGGGCTTCCCCGTTCTATCTGGGCTCCCCGTACTAACTTGGGCTCCCTCGTACTAACTTGGGCTCCCCCGTACTATGTGGGCTCCCCCATACTAACTTGGGCTCCCCGCATTATCTGGGCTCCCCCGCACTAACTGGGCTCCCCCATACCAACTTGGGCTCCCCCCTACTAACTTGTGCTCCCCCGTACTAACTTGGGCTCCCCCGTACTAACTTGGGCTTCCCCGTTCTATCTGGGCTCCCCGTACTAACTTGGGCTCCCTCGTACTAACTTGGGCTCCCCCGTACTATGTGGGCTCCCCCATACTAACTTGGGCTCCCCGCATTATCTGGGCTCCCCCGCACTAACTGGGCTCCCCCATACCAACTTGGGCTCCCCCCTACTAACTTGTGCTCCCCCGTACTAACTTGGGCTCCCCCGTACTAACTTGGGCTCCCCACACTATTTGGGCTCCCCCGTACTAACCTGGGCTCCCCCACACTATTTTGGCTCCCCCATGCCAACTTGGGCTCCCCCATAATATCTGGGCTCCCCCTACTATCTGAGCTCCCCCGTGCTAACCTGGGCTCCCCATACCAACTTGGGCTCCCCTCACATACTAAAAATTTTGCGGGGGCTCCGCCTCCCTTACGCCTGCCAGGGGTTTTACCCCTGGACCTCAAATTATTGGGTTCGCTTCGCTCGCCCAGCCCCTCCCCAAACTCGTAAATGCGTATTACCGCCCAATGAAAATGTGAAGGGAGATATTATAATGTACTGTGTAGGTACTTGTGTACAAGAGGTCGACTGCATGTTACAGATATCACATTAAGATGGAGATAAATAACGGTTTTATCATCCGGATTGTATGCATTAATCAGTGCAATTAACAATGAGGCCGCAGGCCGAATTGTTAATTGACACGATTAATGCATTAAATTCGGATGATAGACACTATTTAACCATGACCCAAACGCTAAGATGGACCAAAACCACAAGATTTAGATGTTGGTTTTTCGGGGGAAAGGTTAAATAGATCATCCTTGACCCTATATATCAGATTTTCATATCTCTACAGTGAAGGTTTTAGGATTGGCAGCCATGGGGGAGCCCAAGTTGGTATGGGGGAGCCCAGTTAGTGCGGGGGAGCCCAGATAGTGCGGGGGAGCCCAGATAGTACGGGGGAGCCCAGATAGTAATGGGGAGCCTGTTAGTAATGGGGAGCCCAAGTTAGTACGGGGAGCCCAGATAGTACGGGGAGCCCTGATAGCAATGGGGAGCCCAGATAGTACGGGGAGCCCAAGTTGGTATGGGGAGCCTGTTAGTACGGGGAGCCTGAGTTGGTTTGGGGGAGCCAAATAGTGGGGAGAGCCAAAGTTAATACGGGGGAGCCCGAGATAACATGGGGGAGAGGCCGAGTAATAATGAGGGGGGGGAGCCCGAGTTATCAAGGGGAGCCCAAGTTATCATGGGGAGCCCGAGTTAATATTGGGGGAGCCCGAGTTAATACTGGGAGGAGCCCGAGTTAGTATTATAGGGCAGCCCTGAGTTTTTGGTGAGGGGTAGCCTGAGTTATCATGAGGGAGCCTGAGTTGATAGCGGGGTAGTCAGGCTTTTGATCATGGGGAGCCCAAACTAGGGGAGAGGGCATGGGTGAGTGAATGGGGGTGGCCCAATATAACGGAGGGGAGCCCATATTTAAAGCGAGGGGGGAGCCCAAGGTAGGGTGGAGCCATGAGCCATATAGCCCAGGATAAGGGGTTGGTCTGGTATGGTGGATCCCGTGTTTAGAGGTTAGCCCAAGGCATTACAGAAGCCCAAGGTGGGGGTGGAGCCATATGCAGTATAGCCCAGATAAGGGTTGGTCTGGTATGGTGATCCCGTGTTTGGGGGTTAGCCCAAGGCATTTCAGAAGCCCAAGGTAGGGTGGAGCCACATGCGGTATAGCCCAGGATAAGGGGTTGGTCTGGTATGGTTGATCCCGTGTTTGGGGTTAGCCCAAGGCATTCCAGAAGCCCAAGTTAGGGGAGCCATATGCGGTATAGCCCAGGATAAGGGCGAGTCTGGTATGGGCGATCCCTTGTTTAGGGGTGAGACCAAGGGAAGTGGGTAAGCCCAAGATTAAGGGGAGCGTGTAGGGGAGCCCGTGATTAGAGGTTAGCCCAAGTGTAGGGCGAGCCTGGGTATGGTTAACTCTGTTATGATGTATACCAAGATTAAGGGGAGGCATTTTGGCTCCCCCATTGTCCGGTATACCAAACTTGCCACCCCCATTGTTTTTGGCTATCCATATCACTCTTTTTTGGCATAAAACTTACGCTATCAGTTCAAGTAAATGATGCCGCTGGAATTAAGCCGCTATCATTCTTACTTTTTGAGTTATAGGCGATAATTACTTTAATTGGCCAATTAACTAATCAAGCGGTTAGTAACTGGTACTCATATGAATCGAATAAATCATAATTTCGGCTTAAATTAATGATGCCGTTGAATTGAGACGCTATCATTTTTACTTGAGATATGAGCGATAATTACTTTAATTGGCCAATTAACTAATTAAGCATTTGGCAACCGGTACTTAAATGAAACAAATAAATTGTAGTTTCGACGTAAGTTAATAATGCCGTTAGAATTAGGACGCTATCATTTTACTTTTTGAGTTATACGATAATTGCTTTAATTGGCCAATTAACTAATTAAGCGGTTGGCAACTGGTACCTAAATGAAACGAATAAATCATAGTTTCGACGTAAGTTAATAATTCCGTTGGAATTAAGACGTTATCATTTTTACTTTTTGAGATATACGCGATAATTACTTTAATTGGCCACCAACCACTAAGGAATTGTCATTTAAAATTTCGAATAGCCTAATGCACGCACATCATTCTGCCGTTGAGATTATAATTCTATCTTTTATAGTTCTCGAGAACACTCAAACACAATTTTCATCATCGAGTCGTAGTCCATGTTCTAATTTTTGGCGAAATGGCCTTTTTTTGATAATTTATTGTGAGAAAACGACTGGTTCGATTTTCATGAAATTTTCAGGGTTTGTTATTCGTGTCGAGACTATGTCTGCAAATTTTCGACAAAAAAAGATCAAATTAACAGGTTGAAAGCGCGACTCGAAAATCGCGATTTTCGCACCACTGTATTTTTTATAATATAATAGGCGCTGGCAAACGTATTTTTCAATACTTGAAAACGGTTCCTCTACCACTTTTAGCACTTCATGCGGGCACTGGCTTGTTTGAGTAGCTGGCCAGCAGTCCGGCCCTTCGGGCCGGACTGCTGGCTCACTGGCTGCCCTCGGCCCTTCGCCGAGGGCATCTGCCCTCGGAGGGAGGGACTTTTCCGTGGCTGCGGGCGCTTGCCAGCGCCCTGATATGGCCGTAACCCATTTTAACAAGAACATCCTCGATTTTGGCAATATTCAAGTTGTAATAACTCGGCCATTTTTAATCCAATCGATCTGAAATTTTGACAGTTGCACCTTTGACCTCTAAAGATGCGATGTTCAAATTTTGGTGCGATTTTGGCCGCGGGAACTTACTCAAATTTTAACGTGAAATATGGCCAATCCATGAAAACATATAGTTGGGGGCTAAGCAAGCAAAGTTGGTGAAAACTTGTCCTCATGGTCTTCGGACACTTCAGTTGCACGGATGTTTCCGAGGCCCTTTCGCCTCGGAGGCTCGTTTAACGTTTGAACTGCCGGGGAGACGATTGCCTCGGACCCCCTCGGGTCCTTAGCCAGTCGGCCCGAGCAAAAAGTTGGCGTTGCATTGAAGCCACTGGCTCCCTTCGGGCCTGGTGAGTACTCAGCCTCGGCCCGAGTAAAGTTGTGAAGTTGTCACGAGTCCACCTCGGCCCCTCGCCTGGTGAGCGTCAGGCCTCGGCCCGAGCAAAGTTGGTTCTCCGAAAAAACGCCGCGGGGGCTTGCCAGCCCCCTGATAGCACAGGAGGTAGGTATGACGTGTGAGTGTATGTCTACACTTTTCAGGGTATACACTGATAGCACTGTAAACAACATCAGGACTTCTAGACATTGTATTGAGCAGGAGCATCATATCCATGTATAGTCAAGTGAAAATAGGAATAAATTCTGTGTTGGTCCAGTGGACTGTTTTTATTGCTAAAATTCCAATGATTTAATTTAACATTAACAGGGCTATCAATGTCGCCTGTGCAGCCGTCAAGTCTGTCTCTCTCAATGTAAGAATGAAATTGAAGTTGCTCCGTGGGCAGATAATGTACCTAAAAATGAGGAATTATTATAATCTCATTCAAAAACCCACAGGGCCCAGACCCTACACTACCCAATATAAACTCTTTTAGACGTTTGGCCGATTCCACCCAAAACGAAAACACATCGAGGGCGGACCTCCATGCCTTCCCGCTGGGGGGTTCCCTTTACATGGTGGGGAGTTAACCAAAAAGAGCAACCAGTCCCCTACTGAAATGGGTTTTAAAAGTGTGATTTTTAAAAATTAAAAACACCAAACTTTCAACCAGTCCCCACTAAATGGGGTTAAAAAGTATGGCGTAGTTAAAGGGAACACCAAACTTAGCAACCAGTCCCTCTACTGAAATGGGTTAGTAAACGTGTGATGTAGTCAGTAGTTAAGGCAACACCAAACTTAGCAACCAGTCCTACTGAAATGGGTTAGTAAACGTGTGATGTAGTTAGTAGTTAAGGCAACACCAAACCTAGCAACCAGTCCCTCTACTGAAATGGGTAGGTCAAGGTTGTTAGATACGTATTTTTAAAAGTACGGCAAAAATACGATTCTGAAAATTGCTGTATTTGTTGGAAGTGCGATAGTCCAGGATGTTAAATACGTGAAAAAATCGCCAAAAAGTACTACGTATTGGTCTCTGAAGAAAAATACGCGTATTTTTCTCACAATACGTGGCTTAGAAATCTCATCACGGAGTCTGAATAGTATAGGGGTTGTTAAATACGTGAAAAAGTACCCGCGCATGCGCTACCAAATACAATAAAACGATGGTATCGTAAACATTTAGAGTGCGCGCACGACCTATAAGTATATGTGACAATAGTGCTTATTCCAAATTCAAGAAAAATTTCAAAATTTATGGCGAATAAAGTACGGCAGTTTCTGCCAAAAAATACGTATTGTATTTTTTGCCGTATTTAAAAAAATATTTATTTAACATCCTTGGCGATAGTCAGTCAAAAAAGATTGTTAAACTTTCATGATTGCCATGTGTGCAAAAACATCGGACGCACACTAATTGTTGATGATATCAAATTTATATTCAGTAGCGCACTGCGCGCGACGCGCGTACTTTTTCACGTATTTAACAACCGTTATTCAGAACTGGTGTTCACAGAACGCGTATTTTTCTCAAAGAGCCAATACTTCGGTTGAAGTAAACGTGCAATGTAGTTCCTTAGTTTGTAGGTGAGTACAGTAAGAGAAATTTTTATAGTACAATTGAAGCATTGGATGTGTTTTACAAATGAAATCAATATACATCAAGGAAGAAAATAAATGATGTTATCATTGGCGGGATTGCCTGACACCAGTGTCAGCGTGCCTTGACACCAGTGTCAGTGTATGCCTTGACACCAGTCAGCGAATGCCGCTTTACCAGTGTCATGCCTGAATACCAGTGTCAGCGTATGCCTTGACACCAGTGTCAGCGTATGCCTTGACACCAGTGTCGCCGAATGCCTTGACACCAGTGTCAGCGAATGCCTTGACACCAGTGTCAAAACATGCCTTGACACCAGTATCAGAGTATTCCTTGAGGACTTGACACCAGTGTCATGTTATGCCTTGACACCAGTGTCAACGAATGCCTTGACACCAGTGTCAGCGTATGCCTTGACACCAGTGTCAGCGAATGCCTTGACACCAGTGTCAGCGTATGCCTTGGCACTTGTGTTAGCGTATGCCTTGACACCAGTGTCTGCGTATGCCTTGACACCAGTGTCAGCGGATGCCTTGACATCAGTGGCAACGTATACCTTGAAATCAGTGTAAGCGTATGCCTTGACACCAGTGTCAGCATATGCCTTGACATCAGTGTCAGCGTATGCCTTGACAACAGTGTCAGCGTATGCCTTGACACCAGTGTCAGCGTATGCCTTGACACCAGTTTCAGCGAATGCCGTAACACCAGTGTCAGCGTATGCCTTGATACAAGTGTCAGCGTATGCCTTGACACCAGTGTCAGCGAATGCCTTGACACCAGTGTCAGCGAATGCCTTGACACCAGTGTCAGCGAATGCCGTGACACCAGTGTCAGCGTATGCCTTGTTGCCTTGAAATCAGTGTCAGCGTATGCCTTGACATCAGTGTCAACGTATGCCTTGACACCGGTGTCAGCCTATGCCTTGACATCAGTGTTAGTGTGTATGCATTGACACCATTGTCAACGTACCTATGCCGTGACATCAGTGTTAACGTATGCCTTGACACCACTGTCAGCGTATGCCTTGACACCAGTGTCAACGTATGCCTTGACATCAGTGTCAGCGTATGCCTTGACACCAGTATCAGCGTATGCCTTGAGCCCTTGACACCAGTGTCAGCGAATGTCTTGACACCAGTGTCAGCGAATGCCGTGACACCAGTGTCAGCGTATGCCCTGACACCAGTGTCAGCGTATGCCTTGACATCAGTGTCTATGTATGCCTTGACACTGGTGTCAGCCTATGCCTTGACATCAGTGTTAGTGTGTATGCATTGACACCATTGTCAACGTACCTATTCCGTGACATCAGTTTTAACGTATGCCTTGACACCAGTATCAGCGTATGCCTCGCCATCAGTGTCAGTGTATTCCTTGCCATCTGTGTCAACGTAAGCTATGACATCAGTGGCAACGTATGCCTTGAAATCAGTGTAAGCGTATGCCTTGACACCAGTGTCAGCATATGCCTTGACATCAGTGTCAGCGTATGCATTGACACCAGTATCAGCGTATGATTTGACATCGGTGCCAGCCAATTATGGGTACCTTTCTGAACCACCAGTTACACCAACCAATTATGGGTACCTTTCTGAACCGCCAGTTGCGCCGACTAATTATGGGTCCTTTTTGAGCTACCAGTAACACCAACCAATTATGGGTACCTTTCTGAACAGCCAGTTACACCTACTAATTAAATTATGGGTAGCTTTCTGCACCACCAGTGACGCCAAATCAATTATGGGCACCTTTCTATGAATTCTGAACCACCAGTTACAATAAATAGTTATGGGTGCCTTTCTTAACAACCCGTTACACCTACCTATTATTGGTAACTTTCTGAACCACCAGGTACACCAACCAATTATGGGCACCTTTTTGAACCACCAGTTGCACCAACCATTTATGGGTACCTTTCTGAACCACCAGTTACGCCCAACCAATTATGGGTACCTTTGTGAAATTCCAGTAATGCCAATACCCCTATAGCTCTATAGGTACCTTTTTGAACCTTCCTGATGCCTAATCTCAGTTCCCACTTTAGGTATTTAAGGTACACAATTATGCCCACTTAAACTCAACTTACGTGCATAGTCCATACCAATATAGGTACCTTTTTGAAATTAAAATTGTACCGATACCCACCTCTTCAAGAATCTTCAGCATTTCTGCGTTTCAAACAAACGCGTAGATTCAATAAAGCCATCAATGAGGATGCTTGTAATTCCAATGATGATTGATGAATCACTGAATCAGGTCTAATAATCATGTGCGCATATTTATTCCTCCAACTCACGGATTTGAAAATTTTATTTCCAGGATACAGGAAAATTTTGGTACCTTTCCTGATTCGCCCTGTTATTCACAGTCATGATATTCATCAGGACTTACAATTTCATTCTTTTATCACGGCCCCTATAAAACATCATATTTTATTATGGTAGCTGAAATAGTGAAATACTGAAAAGGTGAAATGAGTAGCTATGCCCTCTGTCCGTGGCCGCTCTTAGTCTAACATTTAACTTTTATTAGACGAACACCGGACCCTGAACAAGGGTTGTGGGGTCTCATATTAGAAGAAGCAGTTTCCGGGCACTTTCCAGAAATTACAGAAGTTATATTGTAAACCTGGACCTGCTATCAGGGGGCTGGCAAGCCCCCGCGGCGTTTTTTCGGAGAACCAACTTTGCTCGGGCCGAAGGCCCGAGCGCTCACCCGAGGCCCCGAAGGGGCCGAGGGTGAGCTCGTGACGGCGTCACAACTTTGCTCGGGCCGAAGGCCCGAGTGCTCACCCGAGGCCCCGAAGGGGCCGAGGGTGAGCTCGTTACGGCGCCCACTTTTGCTCGGGCCGAAGGCCCGAGCGCGAGCCCGAGGACCCGAAGGGTCCGAGGGCGAGCTCGTTATACGGCAGTTCAAACGTTAAACGAGCCTCCGAGGGCCCGAAGGGCCCTCGGAGGCGAGTCGGTTGCGGCTGAGTGTCCGAAGGCCATGAGGACAAGTTTTTGCAACTTTGCTTGCCAGCCCCCAACTATATGTTTTCATGGATTGGCCATATTTCACGTTAAAATTTGAGTAAGTTCCCGTGGCCGAAATCGCACCAAAGTTTGAGCATCGCATGTTTAGAGGTCAAAGGTGCAACTGTCAAAATTTCAGATTGATTGGATTAAAAATGGCCGAGTTATTACAACTTGAATATTGCCAAAATCGAGGGTGTTCTTGTTAAAATGGGTTACGACCATATATATATATATAGCTATATATATAGGTATATACATATCAATAGAGAACATTTTTAGGCGAAAAGTATACCCTCTTTAAACGGCAATATCTCGAGAACCATGCAAGATACAGAGCTCATCGACCCAGCGTTGGAAAGAAGAAAGATAGAACTTGCTCTAAGTCATCTTTAAAATTATTTTACGTCACCATAATGACGTCATAATGACGTCACAAAACCAAGAATTTCAAATTTCGATTACCCAAAAATAGGCGTTTTTCAACGCAATTTTTTGGTATGAAGCTTTCGAGATACGAAAAAATGCTCCTCCTAGCGAAGAAAGTAAATTTAATGTATTTTCCAAAAATGTGGTCGAAAAGTTCTGGGCTCCCTGGGATTATTGAGATATTTGTGTTTGTTTGAAACACTTTGACACGAAAAAATTCCAAAAAAAGGCAAAAACGGTGCAGCTTGCGGAGAGAAAACGGGATCACCCAAGAACTTCATCTTTGGATATGTTGTCGGTCATAGTCCCAATTGTGTTAATGAATGGGTCTCAGATAGCTTATCTAATTTTATGACGTAATTATGACGTCATTAGTAATGCTAGGTAACGCGAATTTTGTACAAGTGATTTGACGCCACAAAAACGCTGAAGCTGGTGGAGAAAGAATGGGGCCTTCCCTGGACTTAGTCTTTACTTATGTTGACGGTCATAGTCCCAAGTATGCTGTAAAATTGGTATCATGTGGTTGCTACGATATTATGACGTATCAATGACGTCATCAGTGGTATGCGGTAATCAAAAATTCACATACGTTACAACAGTTGCTTTCTTCGCATTTGCAAACCTATACTTAGCATTCATTGGAGTTTCAGTGCTTCAAATTAGCACTGAAAAAGGGTGATATTTTTTCCAAAAACCAAAATGGATTTGGTTGTGTTGGGCGCGGCGTTTTTGCTGAAAAACCAATGATATAATAAAAAAAACGCGACGGTTTAAACGGCCGCACCGTCACTTCAAATGCTCAGCTTTGTTTTGAAGCAACAAAAAACGTTGCGGCCGTTTAAACCGTCGCGTTTTTTTTTTATTATATCATTGGTTTTTCAGCAAAAACGCCGCGCCCAACACAACCAAATCCATTTTGGTTTTTGGAATACACAATATAATGTTCAATTACTCACTGGCATTTGTGGTTGAGACTTACCTTTCATTTGGCTGAGAAGCAAAGTATCAACAATAGCAGAAAGGAGTTGCTTGCTTTCGGTGTCGTAAGTCAAGCCTTGTGCGAGACTTGAGATACTACCTTCAAAGTTCCTCAAGTGTTGCAGCGCTAAGCCTTTCCGTAGGTAACCCTGTTGTAAAGAGATGGAGTTGTAAGGGATATAACTGATACGAGAGAAATGTAATCAGAAGCTTTCAAAAATCTTGTGATTATGTCGTAATTATGTTTTTAAGATGTTAATCAGGAGGTCCCAATGATCCAATGATAGTCTCACATCAGGAGCGTAGCCAGGGGGAAGGAGACACAGACAACCGCCTCCCCCTTTTCGGACAGAGATTGAGAAACTTTTGTAATGATTGGAGCTCGGAGCCAAGCAAAATAAGACATTCAGCAGGTTTTAAATGATACTCGCCGCCCCCTTCCTAAAAACCTGACTACGTCTGTGTCTCACATCAGTATGTGAAGCAAACAGGTGCGGAGCTCTCAGCTACTATAGAACCATCTGACGTTTTCATCCGGGTCTATAATATATAAGACACTTGCCTGATCGGGTCCATATTGGTTGAGACCCTCGCTCTACGGGTTCGGGGCAAAAGCGGATGCATCCCTCGGGCTAACGCCCTATGAAAGTATCCCAAAATGGACCTGATAGGCGCCTGTCTATGTATTTTATAATTAATGATCGATCTCTAAAAGCTGATAAAACAGGGAATTTCGAACCTTTTAGAGTAAAATTAAGACAAGAATTGCGCTCGTTGTCTTTAACTTTGGCTTCAATTTCCCTCTCCCATTATTAAACAGTTATTGATTCATGAATCAGTAAAGGTTGTGGGTCTGGGTGAACGAAATTTGAAAAATAATTAATTTCCATTTTTGAACATCACAATGAACAGAACATTGAACCGAATACTTGGCCAAAACACAAATTTAGACCACCACCGTCCACCTATTTCGAATTTGACAGCTCGGATAAAGGTAGTATACACACAACCCAACTCATCATGATCTCTGCTAACCCTCTTCATTGCCTTTTTGTAAAACAAAAAGGCGATTAGGAGAGGGAAAAATATGAAACAAGGAAAAAGAGACGAAGTGTCATGGCATCTGAATCAGTGATATAAATCTCTCTGCTTTGCAGTTCACACCTTGCTCCAGGTAGGTTGCAGTGAGATAGCATTCTCCGCATCACTGAGAGACGCCTTGAAATCGTTAGCTAGGAGGTAGGCAGCACTGCGATTACTATAAACCAAAGCATTGTGAGGCTCGTATCTCAAACCCTCTGAGTACAGTTCGATAGCCTCATCAACCAGTCCTTCTTCGCATGCCTGGAAGAGAAATTTGGTGATTAGCTGCAGCCAGGTGGAGCAAGTTGACGTAAATCCCCTGGAAAGAATTCCCTGGGAAATTCTCACGTAAAAACTCCTCCCAGACAAGACTCCTCCCACCCCACTAAACAACAGTCATTCTTAAGTTCTTATAATGATGGTTAGGGTAATGGTAAGAAGGGAGGGAGTGGGGGTTCACCTCTCATATTTGGCCAGGGCGTGTACCAACGTTTTGACGGTGGTCTTGAGTCCATAGGTCCAACAATGCCCATGTGAGGCCTTGGGGCAAAAATGGTTTCCTAAAATCGAAATTTTACCAGGAGATAGAGCTTAGCTATTGCTGGTATTCATTTTGTCTCGACGAGCTGACCATTTAAGTTTACTTCTTTGTCAAAATTGGATAAAAAATGACAAAACTATAGCCATGTGAAGCGTGGGGGCCAGAGTGGTAGTTGGCCATCATGGTCACATTTTTAGTGATGTGACTTTCAAACTGGTTTAGCCCATCATTTAGGTCAAAAATCAAAATTGAAGGGCAAACCAATTTATTAGTGAATTGGACCTCATTTGTCCATTTAAGCCTTTAGATTGCTCATATTTTTATATCTTAGTTTGCAATTTTGCTCAAATGGCACAACTGCAGATATAATGAGGGGTGACTAGAGGTTCTGATGGTCTGATGGTAATAACTGCAAATTCCCTGAGAAAACTGCAAAATTTCTCAGACTGCAGAGCAATTTTCATGGATGATGCATGGAATTAAAAATATATATTTCCCAATAATTCTGACATGAATTTTATTTTGTTTTATCAGATTAGTTTGTTATCAAGTTATAAGTTAACAAGAATTGCGCCCGTTACCCATTTGCGGGCGCTTAATTTCCCTCCCCCGAGCTTGAAGAAAATATTAATAGAAACGCGCAATTCTAAATGCATGTGGGACATGGGCAGCTTCGATCCACGTTGATGAGCTTTTTAACAACGCAATTGAATTAATGAATTACTTCACGAAGTTATTTATTTCATAAACTCCGTAGTTTGCCATGGTTTTCACGCAAGCAACTATTACTATAGCATTGATGATTCAATTTCATGTCGACGGACGTTGCCCGTCTATTTCTTCTGACTGGATGGCTATCAAAAGTGACGTCCAAATGTGGAACGTTGCGGCGCGCGTGGGTAGGGTAACATCCTACGAATTTCATGATATACAATTTCATGATACAGTAATTTGTTTTTCCACCTTAAATTGTTCAAAATTGCTAAAATTTCAAACATTGGTAAAGTGTTGACTCGGTGCTTGAATTTTCTCTAAAATTTGATAGGCTAACTAAAGCTTATTATGAGCGTGCCACGCATGATGTTGAGCCGCAGCGCCGCGCACAAAACTGTTCGATATGTACATCCATCCTGATCTTGCGGAGTGAATTGCGCGCAACTGTGCGAGCAATTAAGGTTTAGGTTGCTACGCGACTCCACCTGATGGTACCATTGTTGACGAAATCTCCCTCAAATATGTGGATATCTCCCTCAAATTTGTGGACATCTCCCTCAAATTTTGTGGACATATCTCCCTCGGACTTTCCGGGCACTTTCCAGAAATTACAGTAGTTGTATTGCAAATCTGGACCTGCTATGCACATATCCTATTTCTCACCTTCCCAAACACGATCTCTGCTAACCCTCTCATTTGCCTTTTTGTATTCACAAAAAGGCCAATGGGGAGGGAAAAAATATGCAGTTTTTCGATTGCCATATCATTCAAGAAGGCCATTCAATGAAGTAATGGCTCAAATTGCAATTTGCTTCTTCATCATCACAAGAAAATCTGCTTTTTCAAGCATTTCTGGTGTCTTGGGTTTCTCAGTAGAAATTATTGTTCCAATAATTTTACATTTTGGGAACCTCTGGAGCTCTGGCAAGTGGTGACTGTGCCCCCCACCCCACTTATTCAGTATCAATAGGTATAAATTTTAAATGTAAATTTTATTAAAATTAATTGCAAACAATGAAATTTTAACCTGCACAAATATCAGTTACATGCAATTTCTAAATGTTTGGAACCTCTGGCTTCTGGGAGCTGTGCCCCCAGATCAGCAGATCCCTGCCCTTTTTCTGAACACTCCACTTAATTTGCTGCTGGCTTGCATGAAGGAGGTGGTGCAAAGCCCTTTGGAGTGTGCTACAATGAAACCAAACTGCAACCAAACCTATTCAATTTTCTTGTTTTCCTCAATTTAAATACATTTTTCTTACTTCATAATGATAATACATAGGTAGGTTTTAAACTTAACAGTAGAGTTTGATTTTGTGAAAGTGACTGAGTTCGAAGGAAACAAGGCAGAGCAAATCATAAAACTATAAAAACAATAATTTTCAGCAATTTATAGTAGAGGGCAACTTAATTTTTGTACATACTTATTTTTGTGAAATTTACAAAAATTACATCCCCCCTGGCCCCTATAGTAGCACAATTTAGAATAGAGATAAACAATAACCTGGTTGGCTCTCATCATGATGTCAATAAGAGCATTATTAGTCATTCTTACTCCAGAGAAGCCGTCTGTAATGGTGAACTCCTACTCTGTCATTTCTTATACCTCGAAATTGGAAACATTGCTGAATTTTCACTATTCTGAATGAAAGATAGAACTTAGGGAGCAGGTTAGGGAGCAATCAATCACCAAATAAGTGGTGATGAAAATCAATAGAGATTGAAAGGGTTCATAATAACTTCATAAATAGCACAGCAACAGCAATTCATGAATTTGGGTGTCCTGATCTCAAAATTCAAAAGTTTACAAGTTAAGATCACCTTTCCTTAGATAGGTTTCCTAATAATCTAATAATGACACATGGAATTTGCCCTGAAAACAGTATGACACATTGGTACTTAACAGCAGAGAGTCTCAGATCAATTTTATCTGGCACCAGATACTGTACACTGTTATACCGATGTGGAATTGCAGGCATACGAGTTGCACATGGATACCCACAATCTGGTCATAATGCTACATGATGTGTTATTTAGTATGAAACTTTGCATGCTTGATTGAGAGTTTCCCATCTTATATAAAAGTAATGTCACGTGAATAATGTTTGTATGTGCCACCATACACAATTAAATTTGAGCTTGCCTAGAAAATATCAAAGAAACGAAGGTGTAGGCAGATATAACACCGTCACACGGTCTTGATAATTTATCGTTTTAAAATGATATTATACGGAACTTGAACTTACCTTATATAATCACAGTATCCTATCAAAATGTTTCAAAGAGGTTGGTCAATCAAAGTTTGAACATTTATAGCATTTAAAATACATAGAAACGATGTGTGAAGTGATCTATTTCAGATAGAACCCGCGTCGCGGCCCGCGGGTTCTATCTGATAGAAAGATACGAGTACTTTAGAACACTGCCGTGAATGACTCCGTCATAATAGTGCTCACGGACATAATTTTCACAGACATTAATATTTGAATGCTGAGATACTCAGCGTGACTGTAATGTCCGTGATAATTGTGTCCGATAAGGTAGTTGTGTTCTATACAAATTAACCTTTTTTTTTCGTATAGAACTAGAAGAGTAGAAACGTGCTGGGCACTATCCGTGCACAGTTTACGTGCACACTGTGCACAGTTTACGTGCGGTTTTTGCTTGAAATAGGTATCCCGCGTTGATGTAACTTATATTAATATGATACTGCATACAAGTGAATATTTCTTGTGGATTATGGATGATTTATGAATGAGTCTTATAGTCAGTGTCCCATAATGGAAAAAGCTTAACTTTCTGGAATTTTTCATTTTATGCTTATTAAGTCGACACATTAATTATTTTTCTTTGCCAAGACTGCTTCTTTTTGCCGAGAATAAGATTCAATCAATGTTTGCGATTAGATAGATCATCGATGGATGTAAAACAAAACAGGGATAATAGCTGACTGTAATTCCTGTGTGTGCTATTTTACACCATGAATACAGATGTCAATTTATCAAAATTGATTTCCATTTCATTTCTGCATGTCGATATGAAATTTTTACAAGATGGTAGGTAACTTATTCTATATAAATAATTATATCCTTATTTTGAAGTAACTTTTTTTCTCTCAAAAAAGACTTCCATAAAAGATTGAACGCATTACAATGCCATTTATGATTTACGGATATTGTAACCAATAATCAGGGAAATACTCTTGGAATTCTATAAGAAAACAAAAAAAACACTGTCTTCTAAAATCATCTGGATATTTATTGTACCTCATAGGTCTGATATGGCCCTTAGATTACATTCCATTTCCCGCGCCTGCAAGTGGAAACGCTGATGATTTTGGTTACTTTGCAAGGTTCACGATCACATATCACGTGTCAGTCTTGGACGGGTTTTCAAGTGATTAATTACGATACTAACCAATAGATTTCATATATACTTGCGGAGTGCTTAAACTACAAACAGGAACTAGCCGAAACAACAGAACAACCCGAAACCACCCCGAATCAAGCCGAAAAACTTCCCGAATCAAGCCGAAACAATCAATTCGGGGAGGTTTTGGGTTGGTTCCTACTTGTAGTATATTAATATAGACAACTTTCACTTACGTGACGGGTTTGAAATCGCCCGAAAGTTGACACGTCATATGTGACCGCCGAATAGCCCCAGTTTAGTATAAGTAGTGGCGTTTGAAACCTAGTTCCACTCAGAGAAAATGGACTATAGTTTATGCTGTGATATCCATGAAATTTATTTTATCAATATCATCGTTTGTCTTTTCTTCAATATTCCTCGTTATTGGACATTTGGTCGGACAATATATATATGGACACAATAAATGTGGGCGCTTGGAGTTGGAGGAATCTATCTAAAATTATTGCAATTGTGCCTCAAATTCCTTATGAACCCAATCTAGGATTGAATTTATAAATACACCAAAACCTTAAGATATTTAAGACGGTACCCTGCTTTTGGTCAGTCTCCCATATAAACGGGAGCCTTCATTATCTATGACTATGACGTCACTCAGAAAAATATAATTAAGCGCACCTAGCGCTTTAAGCAGTAAGGTTAGGGTTCTGGTTAGGGTCACGATTTGTTAGGTTTAGGATAAGGTTTAAGATTAGGGTTTTGGTTAGGGCAATAGTTAGGTTTAGGATACAGAAAAATTGACGTTTAGATCTGTGACGTCACTCAGCTAGCCGTTTATATGGAAGACATACCCTGCTTTTTTTGACTTAACCCATATTTTTGGATTTCAAGGTTGCCTGCTAATGAGGCAATGAATTTTGAAAGTTTGCCTTTGTCCGACCAAATTATGCTCGATGAAGTTTTATTATTCTGTGTTATTAACAAATTATGGAAAAATAAAACCATCAAAGTTTTAAGAGACCATTAATCGAACTCAGTTTTGATGAATTGAATGATCGATCAAAAACATAAACACTTAAATCTGAGATAGAATATAGTGTAAAATTACTTTTTAAAAGAGTCACTTGGTATCACTTTAATATTTCAAATGATTTCCTTTTCAGATTAAAGATAAAATGAAGTTAAGTTTACTAGTCGGTTCCCGTCCTACGGACGGCGAATGATGGCAGCCGCATGAGTTAACGGCCACATGTCCCTTTGACAGTGATTTGACCGAGCAAGTTTGAGGGGAAATTGAAACTTTAATTTCTGCAAAAAGCTTCCCACGCCCCAACGGTAACCCAATATTGCCGACAATTTCCTCAAAACCTTTACTCATCATAAGCGACTCATAGCGAAGGAATTTTGACAAAAATTCGAAAATCTATTTTTCCGAAAAAGGGCGTGGCCTCCCACGCCCCTTTTTTTAGGTTGACCCAATAATTCGGACAAAATTCTCAAAACTTTTATTCATCATAAGCAACTTGATGGCGAAGGAATTTTGAAAAATTCGAAAGTTTAATTTTTGCGAAAAAAGGGCCTGGCCTCCCACGCTCCTCAGAGTGACCCAATAATTCGGACAAAATTCTCAAAATTTTTATTCATCATAAGCAGCTCAATGGCGAAGGAATTTTGAAAAAATTCGAAAGTTTAATTTTGAAAAAAGGGCGTGGCCCCCACGCCCCCTCAGGGTGACCCAATAATAATTCGGACAAAATTCTCAAAATTTTTATTCATCATAAGCAACTCGATGGCGGAAGAATTTTGGGAAAATTCGAAACTTTAATTTTGCGAAAAAAGGGCGTGGCCCACCACGCCCTCAGGGTGGCCGAAAAATCTCGTATTATTTTTCTGATTTATTATAAAGTTTTTGCAACACGATGAAAAAAGAATTTCGTTGCCTACTTGAAAATAAATAAATAAATAAATATATATATATTAACAACACGCATTATATATAGTAAGATATATCGTATTTCCCCCGAAGTCCGACTTCTGAGTTAAACGTTGACGTACTGAATGACGTACTGAATGTGATCTCATGGAATTGGAAGAGTGGGAGAACAAGGCTGAAGATGTTGGGAAGTCATCGCTGCTTCCCAGATCCAATCGTTTACCGTATGTAAGTGATTTCATAGATGAAATGAGAAAATTTAAATGGATTATTTCAAATATCTCTACCTATCGATGTAAATCTGACAACATACTGATCTGGTATATCTATTTCAGGTGAGCTTCTTCACTGATGAGAACAACATGCAGAACGAGGAATTGGTGAGTCATTAAAATTAAATATTGAAATGTATTCATCTTCAGGCTAGTGTCCCATATAATTTGAGAACCTTCATTATCTATGATAATGATGACACTCGAAAAAATATAGTTAAACGCATCTAGTGCTATAAGGTTTAGGGTTAAGATCGGGTTAGGGCCAGGATTTGTTGGGTTTATGGTAAGGATTAAGGTTAGGGTTATGGTTGGGGTTTAGGTTTAGGGTCAGGATACAAAAAGGTCGAGGTTTTGGTCTGTGACGTCACTCAGGCAGAGCTATATGGTACACATAGTCATACCCATATTGAATTTGAGCCGCATGCTCCCCGGTAACTTCCCATCTGCACTGCCTCTTCGTGCCCCCGCTCCTCTTATAGCGTTTATGTAGCTCTACATATAGAAGGGGCAGGTCTGTGGTACGTCAGGGTAGAAGGGGCAGGTCTGTGGTACGTCAGAGAAACTGCCACCGTTTCTCCAGTTGTAGAACGTGTTTATATTCATGGAGCAAGTTAAAACGTTCAATGATACGATAAAGTTTAAAATTTTTGTTTGGCAGCTGCTTCCACTGACACCAGTGTCAGCTACTTCCCTAACACCAGTGTCAGCTGCTTCCCCTGACACCAGTGTCAGCTGCTTCCCTGACACCAGTGTCAGCTGCTTCCCCTGACACCAGTGTCAGCTGCTTCCCCTGACACCAGTGTCAGCTGCTTCCCCTGACACCAGTGTCAGCTGCTTCCCTGACACCAGTGTCAGCTGCTTCCCTGACACCAGTGTCAGCTGCTTCCCTGACACCAGTGTCAGCTGCTTCCCCTGACACCAGTGTCAGCTGCTTCCCTGGCACCAGTGTCAGCTGCTTCCCTGACACCAATGCCAGCTGCTTTCCCTGACACCAGTGTCAGCTGCTCCCACTGAAACAAGTGCCAGCTGCTTCCCCTGACACCAATGCCAGCTGCTTTCCCTGACACCAGTGTCAGCTGCTTCCACTAAAACAACTGCCAGCCGATTCCCCTGACACCAGTTTCAGCTGCTTTCCCTGACACCAGTGCCAGCTGATTCCCCTGACACCAGTGCCAGCTGCTTTCCCTGACACCAGTTTCAGCTGCTTTCCCTGACACCAGTGCCAGCTGATTCCCCTGACACCAGTTTCAGCTGTTTCCCCTGACACCAGTGTCAGCTGTGTACCCTCGATAACATGGTGTCAGTTTTCAGTTCTGGGCAGTTTTACTCCTACAGCGTACATTGAATGATAACCACAAAGATAACCATAAAGCAACCATTTAAAAGTTTATGTATCCGAATTTTAATTAGATTTGAAGTGTATAATATTTTGTGGTTTTGAATTCCATTTGCCTTCATTATTATTTGAAATATTCGTTGCTTTTGCTTGTGTTACCAGTGATACCAGTCTACTTTTTGAAGAAGTTTTGTGGATGTTTGAAAGTGAAAGCAGCTACGCATTTGACAGTTTGGCCCCTCAGAAAACACGTTAGTTGTCCAGACGAACCAAACCCTCGGCTGTAGCCTCTCCAAGGGGAGGTCAGCCAGGGGAATACTGTCATACGACATACCTGAAATTCACTTGACAAGGAGACAAGCTGGCATGCACTGGTGTTTGAATCTAGCACGAGCTGAAGTTGAAACTGACCCAATAAATTTGAATTGCACAACACTGGCACATGGAATACTTGCACTTCCACCCTCCCCCCTCACCTGACACCCTCTCCCCCAGTGACACCCTCAATTGCTCTTTCTACACTCGGTGCCATTCTACACCTGACACCTCTCCCTTGCAGTAACACCCTCACCTGACATCCTCTCCCCTCAGTGACACTCTCACCTGACACACTCTCCCCCCTCAGTGACACCCTAACCTGACACCCTCTCCCCTCTCACTTGACACCCTCACTTGACACCCTCAGCTGACACCGTCTCCCCCTCAGTGACACCCTCACCTGACACCCTCCCCCCTCAGTTACACCCTCACCTGACACCCTCCCCTCTCAGTGACACCCTCACCTGACACCCTCTCCCCCTCAATGACACCCTCTCCCTCCTCAGTGACACCCTCACATGACACCCTCCCCCCTCACCTGACACCTTCTCCCCCTCAGTGACACCCTCTCCTGACACCCTCTCCCCCCTCACTTGACACCCCTCCCCAGTGACAGATGTCCTGCTCGGCGGACTGATTGTGGTAACAGTGGTGGTGTTGGCGTGCCTTGTGTACTCGAAGAAACCACCCCGTTCCATAACTGAGACGGAAGAGGATCAGATACTGTCACATCACAACGAAGTCAAGACACTCGTCTCTCTCTGGAAAGATTAATCTCATCACTTCCCTAAGACATAATCCCAAGCACTCAAGTTAGAGGGATCTCTCTGAACATAGGGATATCCTCGACTTCAAACTCAAATCATTGGGAGATATGTTCGACTTCAAACCCAAAACATTGGGGATATCCTCGACTTCAAAGTCAAATCATTGGGTGATATCCTCGACTTCAAACTCAAATCATTGGGAGATATGTTCGACTTCAAACCCAAAACATTGGGGATTTGATTGACTTCAAACCCAAAACATTGGGGATTTGATTGACTTCAAACCCAAAACATTGGGGATATGTTCGACTTCAAACCCAAAACATTTGGGATATGTTCGACTTCAAACTCAAATCATTGGGAGATATGTTCGACTTCAAACCCAAAACATTGGGGATATGTTCGACTTCAAACCCAAAACATTGGGGATATGTTCGACTTCGAACCCAAAACATTGGGGATATGTTCGACTTCAAACCCAAAACATTGGGGATATGTTTGCCTTCAAGCCCAAAACATTGGGAATTTGATTGACTTCAAATCCAAAACATCGGGGATTTGATTGACTTCGAACCCAAAACATTTGGGATGTGTTCGACTTCGAACCGTAAACATTGATATTGGGGATATGTTCGACTTAGAACCCAAAACATTGGGAATTTGTTGGACTTCAAATCCAAAACATTGGGGATTTGATTGACTTCCAAATCCAAAACATGTATAAAGACATGCCTATTGTCCGGGCGTGGACTTCATAAGCTGTCAAGATAAAATAGCGGATTATTTGTGATTAAATGGAGGTAGGATTTTAAAGTGTTAAAAGACACTGACATAATCATTTGAGATGCATAGCCTAATAAGATCATTTTAAAGCACCTAGCAATATTTGAGAGGTGTAGTCTGATTAGATGATTTAAAAGCATGACGTAGGGTTATTTAGATGCCACCCTGTCTGTGATTGGGATGAGCCACTTCCCGGGCAGTTTAAGGAGGGTCACACCAGCGCAATCATTTGCAATAGTAACTATGATTGTTGGTGTATCAGTATTGCCAGTATTGCCTCGTTGTAGTACTATGGCACACGGTGATTGTATTTGTAGCAATGGACACTCTACACCACTTCCGTTACCTCTCAATCTAATGCATGGTAATTCAGTTTCCCTTTCTGCGTCATCACTCGTCATAGCTTCTCGTCCGGCTATGGGCTACCTGTGTTGCTGTTCAGGTCATATTGAACTTGAAATTGGAGTACATTAGTGTCCGTCATCAATTCGCCATTCTATGCCCTTATAGTGACGTCATCGATTCCTCATTCTAAACCCTGATAATGACGCCAACAATCATCAATCACCACTGTAGTGTACAAAGGTGGCGTCGATGGAGCAGTCAATGACCAATCAATCAATGAAACAATTATAGAACTCTGACGTTTTCATACGGATCTATAATATGCAGACACTTGCCTGATCGGGTCCATATTGGTTTAGACCCTCGCCCTGCGGGCTCGGGCCAAAACCCACACATGTCCATAAACTCATGGCTCCCTCTCTGGCTACCTGTATAATTGCTGTAACTCTCTTCAAAACCGGGATGTTAAATACGTGAAAAAATCGCCAAAAAGTATTGGCCTTTGAAGAAAAATACGCGTATTTTTCTCACAATACGTGACTTGAAAATAACAACACGGATTCTGAATAGGGGTTGTTAAATACGTGAAAAAGTACGCGCGCATGCGCTACCGAATATAGTAAAACGATTGTATCGTTAACATTTCGAGTGCGCGCGCGACCAATACATTCAGTCAGTGCCGTTTATTCGAAGTTTGAGCAAAATTTTAAAATTGTAGCCGAAAAAGTACGGCAGTTTCTGCCAAAAAATACGTATTGTACTTTTTGACGTATTTTTAAAAAATACGTATTTAACAACATTGCTTCAAAACCACTGCAGTGATTCACTTAGGCTCGCAGTTCAGTGTCACTTCGTTTCTGAATACGGTGGTATTTTGCCATAGTGATTGAATTTGGATAAAAGGAGCCAATCGCTTTCTTTGAGCTTTTACTCTTAGTGTGTTGGTTCTCCATGATCATGATGCGTCATTATAGAAAATAATTTGTGATGTAAAATTTCTGATGATGCTTAGTTTTTGTATTTTCTACGATTTTTTCTTAAATTTCAATGCGATATATTACTTAGCTTTTAATGGTTATGATTATCGTTATGCCCAATGGAGACAAGTAATAGGTGGTTAATGGTTATTCATGCAAGTGGCCTTGCATGTTGCGAAGCAGCCATCATTAGGCCCCATCAAGCTGTTACCATTTTGATTCAGATTTCACATTCGCTAGTTTTAAGAAAACCCCGGCCGTTCGTAGCTCAGACGGTCCCATTTCATCACGGGACACCATGATAAAGTGACATCCAACACTACCCAATTTGACACGTGACAATAAAACCAACTGTGAAATTGAGGCAGTGAAACCCTTGAATTCTGTGATTGCACATGACGACCTGTGAATATCTTTCTGTCTCTCCCGATCCCTGTTTAGAATTAAAATCTTTCTTTGGCATTTCCATGGCCGTAATTATCGCATCAACTGTACTGATAGTGATACCACTGTTAACTGATTGTTCACCCATTATTGTTTACTGATTGATCAGTGTTCACCGATGTATGTTTACGGATTGTTCACCCATAATTGTTTACATACTGTTTATTCATCACTGTTCACAGATTTTTTTACCCATCACTGTTTACATATTTTTCATCCATCACTGTTCACTGATCTTTTAGTGTTCACCCTCATTTTTACAGATTATTCACCCATCACTGTTCACAGATTGTTTACCCATCATTGTTTACCTCGTTTATTGATGTCACTTGCCTCACTACAAAAGTGCACTTTACATCGGTACACATATCAAATCATTCGTAGCTTGACTCCCTATTATGCTCCTTAGTCATTTTTCACTCATTTAGAGTTACTAATTTTAGAGTCGCTGTTAGTAAGATGGGTCTACAAGATTGGTTCAACACCCATGTTTTATTCCAAACACGCACAGATTCTTTGAATTTTCTAAATATCACTGATGAAGGCTTCAGGTGTCAAAAAATATATCAAGCATTACTGATATGAACTAGAAATTATGCATCACTTTGTCATTGTTGTTATTTTCAAATTTTGATTTGGGAATAATAATTTAGTTCATCTGAGTAAGATAGTATTTTTTATTTCGATAACATTTTCCGAGAAAAATAAACATTTTATGTGAAATAAGTTGCGATTTTCGAAATATTTTTGTATATTTTGTGCATCTCAGTTATATCAGATAAAGGTGGTGAAATAAAATACACAAAATAACTTAATTTACATCACCACCTTTGGCCTTGGGATCAGATAGTCACGCTATAAGTCGAGAGAGTAGACTAGAGTAGACTATTTATTTTCACTGCGTATTTTTAAATGAAAGTTCGATTTGAATTTCGCTTTTGCATCGTATTTGGTATTTGTAATCATGACCTCTCCCCATCCTTCTAGAGGGGAGCCCCTGAGCACTAGTGGGGAGAGAATGAGGTTACTCCAAGGGAGCAGCAGTCGCAGTACTCTCTATCAGGTTAGTCTGGGGGCTCTTATATTTTCTTTTGCATGAACTGTTTCTGGCCCTTTGACAGTAAGTGTACCAGTTGCCATGCCAATAATTTTCGTGAATTCAAAGTTTTTTTCTGTTCACCCGCAGATTTTTTTACTTTTTCTTCTTTTTGATATCTCATATTTTGGCCTCGAATTCAATGGAAACATATTTGCATTGCAGAACTGATATTCTGCGAGTTAGCAGTCTATCTCCAGTAAGTTTGCTGTCAGCTCTGGGTCATTAACATTAGACAAGTTATAATTCTGTAAATCATTCTAATAGAATATTTACAAAGATTGAGCTTCAATATAAGCGTCAGCATTGTATGCTATTTAATTATTATTTTCTGACGGCCTCTCCAGGATCTAGAGACAATGCAACATATAATTGTACGGTGATGAAACCCATTAGAGCCCCTTACATAATGAAATAAATGACTTACCCAGCTCCATTTGAGAAGCATATATATTCGCTATTATGTAAGCAAACTCCCTAAAGCATAACACCGCCAATTTGAACTTATATGGAGAATGTGATACATGGGGAGAGACCAGCTTTTAGCTCCAATCCTCTCCTGTCCAATCAGCTTTTAGCTCCAATCTACTCCCGTCCAATCAGCTTAGGGGAGCGCCTCCTTTGTATATCCCTCGAGCTGAGGTCTGACGGTGCAGACTTGCTGCTTCTGCCTTCGGATGCTTGTTTGGTTGTGCGTTTGTCATGTTGTTTGTGCGTTTGTTAGTTTTTGCGTCTGTTTTTTGGTTCGTTTGTTTATTTTTGTTTGTTTGTTTGCCATATTGTTTGTTTGTGCGTTTGTTCGTGTATATATTTGTGCTTCTTTTTGTTTGTTCATATTGTTTGTTTGTGTTTTTGTCATTTGTGTTTGTCATATTCTATGGTTGTGTTTTTGTCATATTGTTTGTTTGTCAGTTTGTTAGTTTTTGTGTTTTTGCGTCTGTTTGTATGAGAGAGATGTTCTCCAAATACAAAGAGAGTCATATAATGGCCCTCTGAGTGTCGTCAGACCGGTCTTTTGCTGCTTTACTGACCATTTCATGCTGTTTACTGCGTTACTCATCGTAAATTATGCGGTTCTTCTTGCTTAAACTTTTTCGGCGTTTATAATGACTCAATGTTTATGTAAAAGAGCGTTGTTTTTCGACATGGAATATGTAACAAATACTTTAAACTCCCGCGGTGACCAAAGTCAATAACGACCTCTTTTATTCGTGTGCAAAGATGTTTTTTTGTTGAATCCAGCTCGAGATGCGCCTGCTCGATGCCACTCTTCCATTGGAGATGTCCTGTGTAGTATTGTAGTGCATAATATGTGCCCTAGTGCCTTCTGCTGATGCCTGATGTATTGTACGTACTTATGCATGTCATTTTCGTGGTTTTGAGCGTATACTACGCCACTTAAAAGCTTAAATAACTTCATAATCACGGCAGTTAATTCGTGTGAACATGAGTCTGTACAGTTGAGTCTGTATAGTGTATAGACATGGGGAGCATTTCAGCATTGCCTGTATATAATATCTGTACAGTTCTGTATAGTTCTTGAGTTCTGTATAGCTCTGTACCAGTACAGTTCTGTACAGTTCACTGTTAATTCCAGGCTTAAGTCCTCATGTAGAAGCTTGCCTTGCTGTGGGAAGGTGGGATACCTAGAGTATACACACAGCTATACACAGGAATGTTATACAATCATTATCGTGTTTTGTGTTGTTTGGTCATTGTTTATCCCTCCCAGTTCGATGTGATACTAGCATATCTCTTCAATTTCTTGTGTGTTTTCATTGTTTGCCTCAACTACTGTTGTAAATATGTAAGCTGAAGCTTGTTGTAAATATGTAAGCTGAAGCTTGTGTTGGGATATATTAGGCTAGTGGCTACAACTCCTAGACAGGACCATTGACTTACCTAAGTACCTAAGTAGCATGTTAGAGCACTCCCGGTCTACCTCTTAATTTCTCGAGTTATAATCACGCGCATTAGATAATCAGACTGCAAGAATTTAGCGCAGAATTTAGAGCCGATGGTTTGAGTTTAGAGTAGTTAGTTAGTGCTTAGTTCATGGGTTTAATCTGTTAATGTGTTAGCTGTCGTTTGTCAAAAGAGATGTAGGTATCTGCTATATCTTGTCCAGACTCTCAGTTTGTCTTAACATGTGAAACCTCCAAGGACTGCTTCACTGCTTGAACAAATATTCCGACAACTAGTCGATTTCGGGCAGCTAATTTCGTTATGAGCTTATCGTCACGTAAACATAAATACCCGCCACAAAACATAACCAAAATAGCAAAATAAGCCTGCCAAAGTGAAAAGGCTCCAGAATACTATGTTTCTCAGTATTTCTTTATCTCTTCCAATTCGTCATTAGTAAATATCTAATTATTGTAATAAATTTTGTTAGATAAATATAGTCATGATTATGTGCCATTTTTGCGCTTCGAATTTCGCTTTCTTCTAAAATTCTGATGTGCTGAGAATTTATAGTCCCGTTTTATTCCTTTACTCTTCAATTTTCTCGGCACCAATACACCAATATAGCAGCAGCTTATGCTGTGGTTGTTTTCTATGAGCTGATGTACATTTGCCCACAAATGCAATCGGCCGATAACTTTGGTGTGTACATCCCAAATGAGATTAGTGCGGTACATATGTTGAAAGTGACGCATATATTCGTATATATGTTTGTATTTATCTCTCCCTTTTTACACAAAATCGAGAACTGGATTCCACTTGTAGTTGTCTCAAGTTTCCATGCACTGTTGTATAGATGATTTGACTTTCGAAGCATTTTGTAAAGTTTGTAGATGATAACGTAAAACTCACACCATTTTTACCCTTAAGTGGCCTGGTACTCACTTTTTCTACCCTTTAGTGGCCTGGTACTCACCATTTCCACCCTTTAGTGGCCTGGTACTCACCATTTCTACCCTTTAGTGTCCTGTTACTCACCATTTCTACCCTTTAGTGGCCTGGTACTCACCATTTCTACCCTTTAGTGGCCTGGTACTCACCATTTCCACCCTTTAGTGGCCTGGTACTCACCATTTCTACCCTTTAGTGGCCTGGTACTCACCATTTCCACCCTTTAGTGGCCTGGTACTCACCATTTCTACCCTTTAGTGGCCTGGTACTCACCATTTCTACCCTTTAGTGGCCTGGTACTCACCATTTCCACCCTTTAGTGGCCTGGTACTCACCATTTCTACCCTTTAGTGGCCTGGTCCTCACCATTTCTACCCTTTAGTGGCCTAATACTCACCATTTCTACCCTTTAGTGGCCTGGTACTCACCATTTCTACCCTTAAGTGGCTTGGTACTCAACATTTCTACCCTTTAGTGGCCTGGTACTCACCATTTCTACCCTTTAGTGGCCAGGTACTCACTATTTCTTGCCTTTAGTGGCCTGGTACTCACCATTTCTACCCTTTAGTGGCCTGGTAGACACTCAATGACGTTGTTACAGGCGGACCTTCTCGAGAGTGAGGAACAACAGTTCAGAATCTGGGTGAGTAATGAATAGATTTAATTTGAAATTTTCTCCCACGTCTATTCCTCGGGCTGAGAATGAAATCACCTGTCAGTTGCTAATTTCAAGATTCAAAGCCTAAACTTCGGTTAAAATCCACCTTCCCCGACATCAGCAACAAGACCTGGAAGAGATACGAGTGCTCCTCTGCGAGATAAGGAGGAAGCAGGCTTCCAATCGGAGCCTACTGGACTCCTACAAGTGTGCTGATTGGGACCTCTCGCCTGTTTACGAGCGAGCGAAGCAGTGGCGGAGAGAAACTACCCACGATCAGAGCGAGGAATACATCCCTCCTGCCCCAAACAGTGTCTCAGGTGGGTTTTAGCAAAAACTGTAGGAACCAAGGCCCATCACTGAATTAGTCCTTTTCTCATATATATCAAATTCAATGTAACGTTTAGTTCCAATGCTGAAAGATTGGAATTACTGGTGTGATTATCCAAAGTGTGATTTTCCTTCAGTTTCAGAGAAAAGTTTCCTAGATGAGCTGGAAGAATCAGGATTCTCTATGGAATCTGTGAGTGTAACATTCACTTTCCAGGTTCTTGCTCCAGTTCTACCTTAAATTCAAATAGGAGTCCATAATCCATATGCTTTATTGGAAAAATCCTATTTATGCAAACCGCCGATAAGCGCCGATTCGGTGCCTATAATTTTTCATAGGCGCCGATTCGGCGTTAATTTTCGTCACCACTTATATTCGCCGAAAATGAATATTTTACAATTCATTGGCAACCTGGTTTCAGTTCGATGAGAGTGCTGGTCCCACCTGTACTGAGGAGGAAACATCCAGAGACTCGGCTGTTTCAGAGAGTAAAGCTGAGGTGTCGGAGGTCAGGTGATGAGGTCTCATAACGATCCTACAGATTGCAGGGATAACAAGTGCCAACTGCCACTTAAAGTACTGCCTGAGTCTACGAAGTGGGTGTGAGTTTGGGGACAGTTCTACTTCTGTAACTGTATAAGAATTAGACCTGATTGAAGCATGGTGGGGAGTCTGCGGTGATATTATCGGTTAATGTTAGTAAGGAGATGGAATGGGAAACATAGGTAGGGTTAGACAAGACCAATTTATATGGTTTTACGTTGGTAAGCATGAAAAGCTTCATGGATGATGCAGAATGGACATATTATTTTAAACAATAAACTTAATTTCTTATAAATTATTGTGATGATCATTGAATTTTGTGAATTGTTGCCGTAAAGATGAATTAAATAATTATTTGTACTTTTGGTTTTATCTATAATATGATTTTACAAATTCTAAACCCAGAAACTTCGCCTTTTGAGGACAGCAAAAAAATTGTTAAAAATTTAGCTGATTTTGATATTCTTAGCTAAAAATATTTTCAGAATGAGATTTATTATATGCAAAGGTAATGCTTGAGTTCATTTCAACTTTGAAATTTGAAGTTAAATTTGATTTTCTTAAAATTCAAAACACTTGTTTTGATTATCATCATCTTATCAAGCATTTCTTCTGAGAAGTGTGTGCTTCTTTTGAGAAGCGTGTGCTTCTTTTGAGAAGCGTATGCTTCTTTTAAGAAGCGTATGCTTCTTTTGAGAAGCGTATGCTTCTTCTGAGAAGCGTATGCTTCTTCTGAGAAGCGTATGCTTCTTCTGAGAAGCGTATGCTTCTTCTGAGAAGCGTGTGCTTCTTCTGAGAAGCACATGCTTCTTCAGAATCAGAGAAGCACATGCTTCTTCAGAATCAGAGAAGCTCATGCTTCTTCTGAGAAGCACATGCTTCTTCAGAGAAACACATGCTTCTACTGAGAAGCACATGCTTCTTTAGAGAAACACATGCTTCTACTGAGAAGCACATGCTTTTTCTGAGAAGTGCGTGCTCTTCTAAGAACCGTGTGCTTCTTTAGAGAAGCGCGTACTCCTTCAGAGAAGCATATGCTTCTTAAGAGAAGCGTGATCTTCTGAGAAGTGTGTGCTTTTTAGAAGTGTGTGCTTCTGAGAAGCGTGTGCTTCTCTAAGAAGCTAGTGCTTCTCTAAAAAGCTAGTGCTTCTCTAAAAAGCGTATGCTTTTTCAGAGAAGTGTGCTTCTTTTGAGAAGCGTACGCTTCTTTTGAGAAGCGTACGCTTCTTTTGAGAAGCGTGTGCTTCTTTTGAGAAGCGTGTGCTTCTTTTGAGAAGCGTGTGCTTTTGAGAAGTGTGTGCTTCAGTGAAGCGTGTGCTTCTCTAAGAAGCTAGTGCTTCTCTAAAAAGCGTGTGCTTCTTCAGAGAAGTGTGCTTCTTTTGAGAAGCGTGTGCTTCTTTTGAGAAGCGCCTGCTTCTTTTGAGAAGTGTGTTCTTTTGAGAAGCGTGTTCTTCTTTTAAATTTGAGAAGCGTGTGCTTCTTTTGAGAAGCGTGTGCTTCTTTTGAGAAGCGTATGCTTCTTTTGAGAAGCGTATGCTTCTTTTGAGAAGCGTGTGCTTCTTTTGAGAAGCGTATGCTTCTTTTGAGAAGCGTGTGCTTCTTTTGAGAAGCGTGTGCTTCTTTTGAGAAGCGTGTGCTTCTTTTGAGAAGCGTGTGCTTTTGAGAAGCGTGTGCTTCTTTTGAGAAGCGTGTGCTTCTTTTTGTGCTTCTTTTGAGAAGCGTGTGCTTCTTTTGAAGCGTGCTTCTTTTGAGAAGCGTGTGCTTCTTTTGAGAAGCGTGTGCTTCTTTTGAGAAGCTTGTGCTTCTTTTGAGAAGCTTGTGCTTCTTTTGAGAAGCGTGTGCTTCTTTTGAGAAGCGTGTGCTTCTTTTGAGAAGCGTGTGCTTCTTTTGAGAAGCGTGTGCTTCTTTTGAGAAGCGTGTGCTTCTTTTGAGAAGCGTGTGCTTCTTTTGAGAAGCACGTGCTTCTTTTGAGAAGCATGTGCTTCTTTTGAGGAGCATGTGCTTCTTTTGAGAAGCACGTGCTTCTTTTGAGAAGCACGTGCTTCTTTTGAGAAGCATGTGCTTCTTTTGAGAAGCGTGTGCTTTTGACTTTTAGAAGCGTGTGCTTCTTATGAGAAGCATGTGCTTCTTTTTAGAAACATTTGCTTCTTTTCAGAAGCGTATGTTTCTTTTTAGAAGCGTGTGCTTCTTTTTAGAAGCGTGCGCTCATTTTAGAAGCATGTGCTTCTTTTTAGAAGCGTGTGCTTCTTTTTAGAAGCGTGTACTTCTTTTTAGAAGCGTGTACTTCTTTTTAGAAGCGTGTGCTTCTATTTAGGAGCGTGTGCTCCTTCAGAGAAGGGTGTGCTTCTTTTCAGAAGAGTGTGCTTCTTTTCCATTTTCAGAATTGTCTGACGTTGACACTGACAGACCCTCTCGAGAATCAGCCCGGCGCTTTGTTGCCAGGCGTTGCCTGGCCCTCTCGCGCGCGCGAAGCGCGCGCGCCCCGACTCGCAGAGTCGGGACGGGGGCCAGGGAAAAAAGTTGCTAGCAATAGGGATGAGGGGGACGCTTCTGTCCCCCTCATCCCTATTGCGCCGCGCATCACTTTAAAATAGTCATCTACGACAAAATCCAACGCGATAATGGAAACACAACATTTAGTGTACTCTGACGGCCATATTTGATTGTGTCTGTTATTTTTGCAGTAATGTCTGTAAAACAATGAATATAGTGTGTTTTATTACGTGTTGTGAAACCTGGCAATTGACATGAGTGGCTTAGTATCTGTAATTTATTGATTGTTATATACCTACAAAATTCCATATCTTCAATCTGCATCTTGAATATGAATCTTTCGTATTAATACATCGACTTGTAAGCTTAGCTTCGAACAATCAATTGTGATAGCGTAATAATTAATTGATTTTAATTCTTTTGTTACCTTTAAACTCATCTTTGCTATGATTTTTTGCTAGGATGCCCAAAGTTCAACCGAAGTTCCACTTCCAGTTCGGCATATTCTGCTGTGAGTAATCGTAATGTACCCTTAAATTTGGGCTATATACTGGGTGAACTGCAGTTCATATGAAGTCGCCGCGCACTTCATATGAATTCATATGAATTCATATGAGTTCATTTGAATGCGTTTACCAGTTCAATAAATTTTTATATGAATGAACTTCATATGAACTTCATATGAATTCATATGAACTTCATATGAACTCCACCAACTTCATATGAACTTCATATGAATTCATATGAATTCAATAAACACGGATGAACTAGTTCACCAAAATTTAGTGAACTGAGATGCATATGAACTCATATGAACTCATATGCATTCCAGTTCGCCTTGAATTCATATGAACTAGGAAGTTCATCTCGCGGACTCCAGTTCAACGCAGTTCAACGCAGTTCAACGGAGTTCAACGCAGTTCAACGGAGTTCAACGAATTCATCTCGAAGTTCATCTAGAAGGTCAAAATGATAATTTAACAGATATTTCGGGGATGGATCAAAACATGGATCAGCGACGCCACGAGAGCCGCACCGCAGTGCCGCGGTGACGCCAGGGCAGTGCCATGGTGAAGCCACGAGGACTCCACTACTGGGCAACGATGAAGCCACAAGGGCGCCACGGTGACATCATGGCAGTCATGGCAGTGCCACTGTGAAGCCATGGCGTCTTCATGGCTTCGTCGTGTCGTCTCGTGGCTTACACCATGGCACTGCCCTGGCGTCGATGTGGCGCACTGGCGCTACCATGGGGCCCTCTTGGCGTTGCTGCTCTGATCTATGCCCGATAAGTCTCTTATTCCGGTTGACTGCTGAGCGACGTCACCTATTGAAAGGCTTTTTTCAATTTTAAAGAGGCTGTTAAACTTCACCAAATTAGCTGCATATTGATCCATTTCACTAAAAGGGCTTCCAAAATCAAAGTCTTGAGCTCTTCCATAAACGATTTTTCGTACTCTTGTTAAGTGTACAGTCACGTGACAACTA